>JAQFVV010012575.1:108516-423516 GCA_028023455.1 Epiperipatus broadwayi | reverse complement strand
CTGTTTTCTGGATATACGGTATGCTGATTTTTTTTTTCATATGTCAAATGTGTTGACCAGGAAGCAAACCCAGGCCAGCTGCTTGGACAGCAGCTATGCTAACCACTAGACCACCAACGTTTGACCCAATTCAAAAGATTATATTTAGGATGCATTTAATGCTTTGTAGTATTATTTAAAAGTTTAGTTTAGTAATTAAAGTTTAAGAAACTCAAATTCTGTCTCAGAAACTTTTAGCATGAGTGTTATCTACCTGAAAATGTGAGTTCCTGTAAATATTTTGTAAGTTCTTAAAACCAAGACAGATTTAAATGTTGTCATGCTGCACAGATGCTAATACACTGTTATTGCAATGCAAAAGAGATGGAATTTCAACTGGTATTACTGCCAATTGGCCCATCAGTAACATGTTCCTAGAAAAAATGTGTGAAAGAAAAATGCTCTCATGTTGACAATAATATGATCCAATGAGTAATAAAAACTTTCTTTCAATTTTCTGAATGTTACATTAAAGTTTACGCAGTAACAACATGGGTGCACACATGGTTCCATTGCATAAATCAATTTTTTATATCAGTAACTTTTGATTATAAAACCAAAATTTCCACTTGTAAAATATAACAAGTTATTTTTTATTGCAAACACATAACTCTCAGCTCTTTTATTTAATAATTTGCTCTTTTGAAAACAACTTATAACCTTCTGCATGTTGCCCAGAATTCCATTTTTTATGAGATGTGCTTTATTAAAAGCAATTCTATCAATTTTAAACACTGATATATTTATTTCATTTAAGTCTTTAAAGGATTACATTAATCAAACATCAGAACTCATGGTGATTGAATCAGATGGTGTGCGACTGGACTTTATCATAACATCTTTACTAGGTTTTTACAAGTTATTCATGCAGAGAGGCATCCTTAATTTGGACTGCCTAAGTGTACAATAATTTACTAAATTCTGCCCAACTCATCTTGTTTTTGGCTTATAGCCATAGTCAATGAGAGTGTTGATTCTGAATCTAGTTTACGTGGACTTTCTTAAATCTAATACACTTTTGACTTATCAGTCACCTTCAATTTGTTTTGCACTCAGCCCTAAAATTCCAAAGTATTTTAATGTTTTAAATTCAAGCTCCTGAAAGGCATTACATGAGCTGGAGACATATGATGTATTTTTGATCACATAAATAATGATTATGCCTTAAATCAATGGGTTCAGAAGCAAAAATAATCAATAACAATTTCTTAAGTATTCATAAAATGTTTGAGCATTAAAAATGGCAGATCCAGAATATGTTTATGGATCTTAAGTACCAGAGTTCACCATTCCACTATTATGGCTAACTGCACAGGGCAAAAATATAAATTCAAAGATGTGAAGATCTGTTTTAAGATTAATGTGTCAGTCATCAAATACTTTAGAAAATTGAAATATTCTAAGTAATATATATTTATATGGTTGCTTTAATACTAGAACCTATTATTATTATCTCTGGTAAACACAGATGCATAATTGTTATTTATTTTGAATGAGAGATTATTCTAGCAAAATTAAAGCCCTAAGGATGTGAGTTGAATTTTCTGTACACTTTATACTTGATGTAAGTACAATCATCATCATCATCATCAACCATTGTCAATCCACTGCAGGATAATGGTCTCTCCAAGTTTAATCCATCTTCTCCGATCTTTAGCTTCTCTTCTCCACATCACCCATGCACACTTTCTTATTTCATCCATCCATCTCACATGTGGTCTCTTTCTGGGCCTTTTATAATCTCTTGGAATCCAGTTTAAGATTTCAATTGTCCATCTATTATCATCTCTAGAAATATGTCCAGCCCAACTCCACTTCAATCTTTTAATTTTTTCAATGAATACGTTAAGCAAAATTTCGTTCAAAAATAATCTGTGTAAACAAATATCAAATTACTAATTAATATGACCAAAGTCTATTTGATTAATATCGCTATAGTAGTAAACTAATTGATTTTTTTATATTTGAATTTCAAAATCATAAATACGTTGAGATTTTTTAAAAAGCTTCTAGCTAATTATATGCACTGTATTTAATTACTCCGTTGCTTTATTTTATTATAAAACATATTACATTTTTCTGACGCCATATTATATTTTAATTATCAAATTACTTTTAATATTGTTTGTGATTCTGATTATATTTATTTTTAAATCTTTCCCTTAACAAATAAAATTCAGTAAATAAATTAATAGTGACAGTATAATATTAAGTTTCCGTTCTAAGAAAATTAATAAGATTAATGCGAGTGGATCAATAATTGTCTTTTTTTATATATTTATTAATGTCATATGATATGTTTAGCACTTTATACATTCAATTATTTTCCGTTTTATATATACATAGATGATATATGAGCACAGACTTTCACACAACTCTCCACTCCATCTCATAACACTGATACACTTGAACACATATATGTCGAAAAGATAAATAATCACCAATATACGTATTTCATGCTAAACCAGCAATCATCAGATGGTCCAGATTACCATCTCTACACATGTATGCAATAAGTGCTCAGATATATATTAAGATAGCCAATCTTCAAGTCTATCAATGTTATGAGATGGATTGGAGAGTGGTGGGTTGTGTGAAAGTCTGTGCTCATATACCCTATATATTACACATATTGATACAGGTATATAATAAGCCTGTATTTCAGTTATTACATAGATGATATGTTAGCGTCAATATGCTAATAAGAAATATTCAATCAAAAGTATTTTTTCTTTATTTCAAATTATAATGGCATAAGTACTGTCTGCACTTGAGGCTCATATTTGCTCTTTTATCGTTCTTTGTTTTCCATGATAGTATTCTCCCAGTGCTATCGTTTCATTCCTTGATAATAAACGTGAAGTTAGGACTGTATTTATATTTTCATCTTTTACTTATACTTACAAAACTTCTTATTCCAGTCTTGTTTTTGTATGCAAGTATTCATGACTATACGAATTATGCAAAGTCCATATTGTTTTAGAAACATGGATGGGGACAGGTTTGGAAGATTGGGAATCTTGTGAATATTTATAAGTATTGATACAGTATAATTTTGATCAATTTTTCAAGGTTTATGCTTCAAAATTGGTAATACATCAGTAATGAGTCATTTGGAATTAAGACTTGAGAGAGAAAATCAGCAAAAGATTCACTTTAGGCATTTCTCTTCTCTTCACAAGTGTATGTGCCTTACAAATTCTTGCAAAATCTGAATAAGAAGTATAAGTAGTCATATTAAGCATAGATGGGAAAGGAATAGTAGTGGTAATATCTTTATTATAACTACTTCTTTCCAAATATTCTGTTATAAAAATGGAATATTTGCTTAATATGGATCTTCAATATATGAATGTAAGAGACAGTGTTCTGACTAACAAGCTGTTTAAAGTTGATGTAGCTAGTCTTTGGTAAAAATTTCTCTTGCAAATAAAAAAAACATTTATTTAAAAAGATAGATGACTTTAAGGATTAAGTGAAAGGACAGTTAATGAAATGAAATAAGCCAAAAAAGATTCCATATTCTCTGTGTAATTTATTATGAACTATCTCTGGAATTTTTAATAACTGTTTTTATGAAAATGCTTCTGATAGTTACTTGTAAAATGGAAAAGAAGAGATATGAAGAAGATTGCTAAATAGTTGACATTGTCAGAAACATTTTAAGGTACTTATGGATAGTCCCAAAACCCAAGGCTGGCAGCCATGTTTTTTTAATTATACATTTTCAGGGGCATAGTTATCCTGTAACTCTAATGAATATGTTTTATTTGTTAATGTTAAAAATATCAATAAAATGATTATAAATTCTTGTTAACTTTAAAAAATAATAGTAAATATGTATTATAAATTCCATTCACAGAAATAACACAAAACTACAGAAATAAATTTTAAATAAAATAAATTTGATAATTCAACTAGCAGTAAATATAATATTTACATGGATTTTTATTTAAGAACAAAAAGGAACTGTGGATTATTCATGCAGGCAGCCTGAAATCCCTAATAGCCTACAAAATTGCCACAAATATATTTTCTCTTTAATTAATTGCAATTGATTTAGTAATATTTTTTTAATATTAACAAATAAAAAATATTCATTGGGGTTATGGGATAACAATGCTCCTGAAAATATATAATTAAAAAAACATATGGCTGCCAACTTTGGATTCTGGGATTATCTGTAAATACCCATTTTTATTATAAATATAATTATTAAACATGATAAGATTCAGAAAAATACAATTTCTGGGTCATATTTTGAGATATGACTTTTTAAAAAATAGTTTTGAAGGATAAAAGTTTTAGGAAAAAAAGAGTAGCCAAGGAGGTCTTACTTTTAACATGAGATCAGTGAAGTGGATATAGTAATACAAAAATGAAAGCTGCTAACAAAATAATAGAGCTACAATGTCAAGGCATTGCTTTTCAATTTTAATGATGATGATTAATTAAAAACTAATGCTATTTGTACCAGTTTTATGCAGCAGTAACTTGGGCCAATTTATTTGGGCTCAGCTATCAAAGTTACATTGAAAAAAATCAATAGAAAAAATAAATAAGCAAATTTTACCTTTGGATATTTTAATGCACATGTTGATAGTGATATTAAATTACAATTCAAAGTTGTTGAAAATAATGATGTTAAACTCTATGAATTCATTAATCAGTGTGTTTTTGCCATTTACATTATAGCTAGTGGACAAAATGCAAAAGAGTGTTTATTTGAGCACATAGCAAATTGTTAGAGATCTTAAATCAGCATATTTCACAGTAAATGGTAATAGTATTAAAATATTCAGTACTGTTCTAATAAATCATGTCAGCCACTTGATGTTTTTTCTATGCAAAAACACATAAATATAACATTACCAGGCCCACCCCATTCTTTGTGAAAGAATAATAATCTTACGGGTTAATGTAATTCATTTATTTCCTTAATAATATTTACTGGAATAATTTTATGTAACACATACATTATTGCAAATATTCTATTATAGTACAATTCCCTGTGCATGCCAGTGCTGGCTGGCAAAACCATCCTCCCCTCCCCACAAACTTTACAAAGTCTAATAGCATTGCTTGAGACATAACTAACAACATCGTGGTGACAAAAAATGCTGATAATGCTTTAATTACTGAACTGTCTTTTACTTTTTCCATCATTTTTCAAAAGGAAAAAAAAATATTTCTTAATTTATTGATTGATTTATTATAGTAGCTATCTTTGAAAGAATATGTATATGGATATTAACGGCACACCTATTAAGAACGATTACTAATTTCCAACTCGATCGGGATTTTTTTTTTGTTTTAAAGATTAATAAATGTATTCTTTGGACAATTTCTTTTGATCTCTGGATAAAAGTATGAGAATTTTTACAGTCATACTTTTTTTTTCCAAAGGCTTAATGTAATTCATTGATTTCCTTAATCAATTATTGTAATTTAGTCAAGTACGCTACCAAAAATTTAAAAAGCTTTAACTACAAGTGGCCCAAAATTTCATCTTAATTATGCAATATAGGGCAGATGGTATGCCTTTTCACATCCACAAGAATAAAAACTTTATCAATTGACCAACCTTATTGCAAAGATTCTTTTAGAGTAGAATTAATTAATTCCCCATGCGTGCCAGCTTCTGTGGATGGCAGTTGGCTCAATTTTGACCTGTCAACCATTTTATTTGTCATGGGTGTGTTCTCATGAAAATGTGACATTTTGCATGAGCTGGTTAAAATATTGCTTGGACATACCCTTTTTGAAATTTTTGAAGGTTCCACCTTGAGTAGGGAGGCATGATGATGGGTTGAGGATTGTTAGGAGGTAATAGTAGGTCAGATGACTTGTAAGTTAATTCCTTTGACATGCATATTTGAAGAGTTGTGGCAGGCTGAAGTCCAGACACCCTCACATGATACTATAGTAAACATTGAACTGTGAGCATTGGGATAAAGTGTATAACAATAAAGAGGAGCTGGCTGCTGATAAACGGCATCTTTTCTGTGCTTTATAGCATAGAAATAATGTCATTGGCACCTCCTGCCACCTATTAATAATGACCTCTTTCTGTGTTTTTGTGCATATATATATATATATAAGCCTAGAAGGCAGTGGCTGTGTAAATGGCATATTTATGTGCTTTTGCATTTAAATAGCACCGCAAAGTGGCTGACACAATCTAATAAAACAGTACCAAATACTCTTTTTATTCTGAACAAATTGACTATTAATTAAAAATTTCCTAGGAGATACAGAAATTTAGTTCAAACAGAGCAATAAATTCATAAGAAACTACACTATTATATGTTAATGAGAATATTTTAAATTCATAGAATGAGCATTTTGATTTTCCTTTGACTGCTGATACAAGAATTAAAATGGGTGCATTTAATAGTTTACCCATCTTATTGTTTAAGATTTGAACAAAATGTTCCAATTGAAAAAGTTAAAACACTACTTTGTAATTTTAAAAACAGAAAATCTGTTGGGCTTCTAATGATATTCCTGAAGAAATTTTAAAACATTGTTTTATGAATATATAGACTCTGAAAGTTGATCCTTCATAATATTAGAGATGATTTTATTATTTCAATTTATAAAAAAAATGGAGAAATAGAAAAGACTAAAGTAATTTTTACTACAGTTGATATAATGTCAAGATATTTTTGACAGATATTTCCAAACTTTTGTAGGGATTTGATGTCACTTTGGCAAGGATATGTGAGAGAAAAAAATATTACTAGATTTGAAAAAAAATAAAGCATTTCAAAAAATAATTGATGTTAAATGGGAGTATATTTTAACTTAAAACTTGGCCACTTTTAATGGTCGTGGGTTTTGAAATGTTTATAGTTAGTTAAATGAAGCCAGTATAGAAGAGCAATAGAAGTCGGTATGATAATAAAGTTTTAATTCAAACTGACTAAAAATAAAATTGTATTTGTTTATTTATTTTTAGATTTACATTAATAAAATTTTAAAAAAGAAATACATGCTTCAGAAGTTCTTATGATGTCTGGGCACTGAAAATGACAAAAACTGGGCTACAATCCATAAACTTTGAGCTTCAAAATTCTTCATTTTTTTACTGCGCTAAATGTCACAAGGTTAGGTTTACTTTAATCCGATGATTGAGTTACATTTACCAAAAATTATCTAGGAAGCATTCTTAATATTTTGAATGCAGTCTCTAAAAAAAAAAAAAAAAATTTAGTAGTTAAAATTTTTTAAAAATTAGCTGCTTTGAATTAGTTATAAGCTTGGGAATAGGAATTAGTTCAAACATATTGGTGTTGAGATGTATCATAGACATTAATATACTACTATAGCATTTAACAAATTAAAAAATAAGAATTTCAACACAGTAATATGTTTATATTAATTCAACTAAGTCAGTTGTATACGTGATTATTATTATTATTCCAAACTTATTGTACGAATGTGAGAGATAATATTCTGTTAGAATAGCATTAATGCATTGAAAAAATATCACTTAAGGAATCTGCATATATGAATATGTAATATTTACTAAGGCTATAACCTCGACAATACGCGTATAAAATGCGATAGCAGGACCTCTACAGGTGTTTTAACCACAAGCTTACGCTATGGAAAAAAAGAGAGGAACCCTTCTTTACTTCAACCTACTTTCTATTTAAATAGGTGAAGCTGAAGCAGTTAGATCTGCGAGTTGAGCTATTCAATACTTGACTGATTAAGTCCACATTTCTTATTATACATTAATACTCAGTGAAATCTTTCAATTTACAACGAGTCAATGGAAAGATTTTATAGTTAGAAATCTATTACAGTAATTTAAAGTTGTAATTATAAATAGAAAGTAGGTTGAAGTAAAGAAGGGTTCCCCTCTTTTCTTCCATAGCGTAAGCTTGTGGTTAAAACACCTGTAGAGGTCCCTGCTATCGCATTTTATACGCGTATTGTCGAGGTTATAGCCTCAGTAAATATTACTTACGTAATCAATGTGCGTTTAATAAATTTATAATATATGAATATGGTAATATAAGATTTAAATAATCATTAAACAATCCTGTGTTTTACCATTGTTTTAGATATCATAATAAAATCTACAATTGAGAAACATATTTTCATCAGAAAGAATATATGAAGCAGATGAAATGTAACAGACTTGGCAAAAAAATTTATGGTTAACTATATTTTCCGATAAAAGTAGGCAGGGTCAATTGATTTTATTAACAGAATATAATATAATAGAGAGACACATTATGATGAGATGTTGAAAGTATAAATGAAAAAAAGTATCCTAAGAAATGGAAAAAAGACAATATATCAAAAGGAATCATAAATAGAAAAATAGAATAAAGAATCTTAAATGTGATTTATTTATATCATTGCAGATCTTATTTTTAATTTTTTATCTCTCTCTATGCCTTCTCAGTGTGTGTGTACGTGTTCTCTTTCTCTCTCAACTCTTTTATTAGAATTAATATGACGACTTTTTATAAATATCTGATAATGATTTATGCATATTTACACATTCACTTATAGTTATAGGTGGTTGGTTGCTGACAAATAAATATAACGCTTGAAAGTGTGTACTTATAGTTCTTTACATTTATTTTCTATAATTATATTTCTATAAATCAAATAAAATATCTGTTATAGATTATTGTAATAATAATAACAAAACAATAAAGTAGTGAAGTTGATAATAAACTTACAAATAACTTACAAAATGTAGAAGTATTTTTAGTTATTTTCACAATCATCTTGATAACATTTACTTCAGCCAAATTTCCATTTGCAGATTGGAAATGAAAATAATTGGAAATGCTTCTAAGCTTTGTAATAGTTAGTGTTAGATAGAAGTAAGCAATTCAAAGATAAATAGTTTATATATATAATATTGTTTTAAACTTCATTAAATATATGCTATCAATTTTTTTTGTTATGATTATGGTATATTGCACTAAAAATGCATTAAACTGAAGGGAACACACTTAGCAAAGCATATCAACATATTTATGCAAAAAATTTTATATACATATATATATATGTATGTGTGTGTGTGGTTGATATTATAAGCTTGAAATTTTTATATGAATTACGTAAAAATTAAAAGATGAGATTAGGAGAGAAAATTTTAAATCTTTATTGCTTTGCCTGAAAAATGTATAGATTATTGTATAATCTTGCAGTATGTATTTTAGCTATTAATACGCGCCAAATAAATGTTGATGATAAAAAAATGTACAGTTGGAATATGACATATTGTATATCTCTAATTTAGAAGAGTGAAAACTTTATATCCCTCCAAACAGTGCGTTCATATTTCTTATTTTTTAAAACTATGATCTCAGCGCCAGTTAGAATTAGACCTCCTGCGAAGCTCGCATCAAATTACATTTGTATTTTTTTTTTTTTTTTACATTCAACGTCATACCTATCATTAACTCATATTAATCTTGAATCTTATGCTCTAGCTAATAATAAGTAGGTACTCACTTATAAACAGTTATTAAATGTCTAATTACACTTGGTGTTTTAATGTTGGTGTTGAAAGCTTTGGAAAACATTGAAGCCAAATTTAACTGTGGTTATAATTAAAAAAATGAAATGTTGTGCAAATATATAATGTCAAATCTTAATTTGCATAGGTAAAGAATTGATCGCATAAGAGGCTCTCAATAAGCAACCCTATAATAATTTAAAAATGACCAAAGACATTAAAATAAAAGAAAAACATAAAAGTAAAATGAAAGTAGGTGAAAGATAGAGTAGATTATTTATGATGAAAATAGTACTAGTTTTACTAGACATATTTTTTAAAATAGTAAAAAACAACCTTGATTAAACATCGTTTATTGGCAATTCACAATTAATCCTCTGACAGAAATCATTCCACCATCTGCCATTTGAGAACCCTATCTGTGACCTGAATTTGAAATCCAACAACATTGAGTGTAAATTTATTCATTAATAAAGTGTATTAAAAATGTTGCTAAGTGAAGGGCTAAAAAGAAATTTAGAATAGGAATTTGAAATCCACAATTCATGGAAAGCTAGTAAATGCATGTTAACTCTAAAATTACAACATTTACTTCCTTTTGCAAAGCCAAAAAAGATTTATGAGATTTATGTTATTGGTTTTAAATCCACACATAATCACTAAAATAGTTTAGACTGATATGGATAACTGAACAAAACGTAAGAGTAATGGTGTAATTCATAAAACATACTTTTATATATATATAACAAATATTTTGGAACATTGTAGAATTAGTTTACTTTTAGTAACGAACAAATGAGTTGAAAAATATTATGATAATTTTTAGAAAATATTGTTAATAGCAACTATATAAGAATTGGGTGTTTTGGTTATTTTCTCTCTTAAAGTTTTGTACGTTTTATAGTAGAAATAATTGATTTTATCACAGTTATCATTAATTATTAAATGATATATTTGTATATCCTATCCTTGACTTTTATCATAATTATCATGATACTTAAAAAACACTGTCTTATAATATGATGGTTAGCAAAACTACAGCACATACTGGAGAAGGCTTAAACAAGCCTAGGATTTTTAAACCCTATTTTATCTTTACCCACTTATGAATGAAGAAGATATAGCTTGAACATAAAAAAAGATCAGTTCTCATACTTATGACAATTCGTACCACTCAATGGCGCTGTTGCTAGTCAAAAACAAATAGATATAATATTACTGAGCTGATTTACATTTTTAATTTTTTTTTTTAAATAACGCTTTCACTGGTTTCTTTTCTTTTTGGGGATTTACATTTTTTTTTAGATATAAAACCTTGAATTTCTTTCAAAATACATTTACTTTTTTAAAAAAACATTATTTTCTAAATTAGTTTTTGATTACATTATATATTGCAGCACATAGTGCTCGAATGTGCAAGGAGGGTGTCCTCTATTTTTGCTGATCAGAAGGATCTGCCAATCAATCCACTACTCTGATCAAACCGACCTTTTAAGATTTCTAAAATGACATGCAACCTCAGACATTTGATTTGTCTCATAGCTGCTCTTTATAAAACAACATTATTTAATAGAATGGAATAATTACATTTTTAAATTACATTATACATTTCAGCACATAGCACTCCTCCGCAGCCATTTTAGTAGTCTCATGCAAACGTGACTTTTCCTGTGAATTCTCTGAAATGGTGCTGGGACCTACCCTTTTGAAATTAAATTCATTTTCAAAGATGTGTAGGAAAGCACAGTGATGGGCTTACAATTATTACTATGTAACAGTACATCAAGTAGGGTGTAAGATCATTACTTCGAATGCACATTAAAAGAGTTAAGGCCGTTGAATTCTGTATACCCTCACATCATATGCTAGCGAGATGTGAAGTGTGCACTATTTATATAGTGTCACAAAGCACATTACTGGGCCATGTGCAACACAATCTAGGTCTACAATAGCTAATATAAACACAACTGTTCTATAGGCCATAAGTTTGGTCACGTAAACAGCATATTTCTGTGCTTTTGCATGGGAACAGCACCATCGAGCAGGATGGATTGTCATATGTATGAGTACTAAAAGATCTTCCAATGATGATCTTCCAAAAAGATTAATTTAGCAAACCAAATAGGTGAACCTATATTCTTTTAAAACTGAGTATATTAGAGATGCATAAAACAAAAATTGTCTACCAATTATTTTACTGATTGTTGGAAATATGGAATGAACAAACCATAAAATTAAACATGTGGATGAGCTTCTAATATACAGGGAAAGAGGAAAGACACTAGTGGAAAAGCTTAGAAAAGAATTTTTTGTTGCAATAGAGATCTAGATACACTCACCTATTATTATTTTTTAAATGTCATAGCATCGTCCGGGACGTGAACCCACAACCCGGGCAACTGCCTGCAAGTGCAAGGCAGTCGTGCTCACCTATTTTTTTTTATTATGTAATAACTACACTTGACAAAAATGTTAATTAAGAATGCTAAGAAATGAACTAGTTTAAAAAATTAAAAAGATAGTTACCATAAACACAACCAAACACATATTGGAATGGCCACAGCATAGTGACCTCATGGTGAATTGATTTTTGAACAATAAAAATATTTTTGGGTGCAAACATTTTAATACTGATATTGTAACAAAACAGATTTTAAGTTTAGAAATAATGAATAGTTTTTAATATCAAAAATAATGTCAAGGATTAAGTGTAATCATTACTTTTTAGCATGTATTTAATTATAAAAAATTTCATAGCAAAAAAGAAATAATATAATTTAGAAGATTCTGTACAAAGCCAATGGGAGAAAATCAGTAATAAAGATGTGCTGCATGTTTTAGTGCAGTGGTAGGATAGTAAATTCTAGAGCAATAAATCATCCCATTATTATTAGTTGTAGTAATAGTAATAGTCCTATTGTATCTAAGCCAACTCCATTATAGAACTTTTAAAATAAATTATGTTTGACAGGGTGGCAAGAAATAGAAAATTATTACTGACAAAATGCCTAGTTACTTCAACCTATCTTCAATCATAAATCTTACATACATTTCAATACATGTCTATTAATGGAATAGAATTGTGATACCCATTTGACTTTCATATACAATATATTCAAAGTGGTATTAAAATATATATTTAAATGGGTATTGTACTGAGTATTGGTATACCAAGTATTGCGGATATATAATCTATGGAATTTGGTGAATTTAAATGTTCAGAATTATCACTAGCTCTTTTCCTTATTATTAAACCTTTCTCTTCAAACATACCCTTATTTCTTTTAGACTTTATTAAAATCTTTGTTTTTAAATTTGACCTAAAGCCATCAGATTTATAATGTTTTTTGAAATTTCAATAACAATTCTTATTTTAATATTTTTTAGGATTTTATTTTTCCAGTTTTATTTATAAATTATTTATTCTTAACCTTGTTTTTTTCTGCTTTTTTTGTCTTTTGTTTGCTTATAATTGTTTGATTAATGTTGTAAAATTTACATTTAATTACTTAATATTAGAACAGAATATATTTACATATTTTAAAGATCCTTTCTTACATGTGTTAACTATTAAGTCTGAATGCAATTGTTGTGCTTATTTTTACTTGCTATCCCTTAATTCATTTTATTTTGGCATCCTAATATTGACAATTTAATAGTCTTTTTATATCATTAAAAATAAAAAAAGGTAATCATATGATAAATTGCTTACTCATGATCTCATAATATTTAACTCTGAGTCTAATATTTTTTTTCAATTAAGTAAGATTGGTTTTATACTTTCCTTATCTGGGATTGATACAAAAACCTTTTGCTCTTGAATCTACTACTCTTATCACTAAGACAAATACCATAATGTGTCATTAAAATTATTACATCAAACATATGTAACAACATGAGATTTTGTTCAAGATATTCACTTACATTTTCTTTTCTGGATCAATCAAGGAAGTATTTTGATTTGTATTAGACTTTTTTAGGTAATGTTCTGCTCTATCGTGTCAGCCACTTGATGGTGTTGATGCTTAGCAAAAACACATAGATATAACATTACTGGGCCAGGAATTCTATAGAACTATTGACTTTATTTTTGGAATAGGAAATCAAAGTAAATTATATTATAATTTACACAATATTAAAAAATTCAAACAAAATATAAAATGAAAGCTGACTTTTTGGACTTTTAGGTACAGTAGTAATTAATCAGAGACTGGCTTTTGTGTGTGTGTGTGTGTGTGTGTGTGTCAATAAAAAATTACTTACTTTCTAATAGCAAATAATAGTACATTAGAAACTTTTTTGGACAGGAATTAATCAAACTGGCTTTTTGGGGTGTGTGTGTGTGGATATAAAAAGTTACATTTCTTTTTTAATAAAAAATAAGAGTAAATTTTAGTCTTTTTGGGACATTAATTAATACAAAAACTGTGTTTTGAAATCAAAGCCAATTATATTACAACTTCCACAAAATGTAAACATTCGAACAAAATTTAAAAATGAATGCTTATTTTGACTTTTTGTGACAGTAATTAATCAGAGACTGGCATTTTTGTGTGTATGTGTTTATATAAAAAGTTACATTACATTTTTAATAACAAATAATAGTAAAATAGCAGAAAAGTTACTGTACTTTTTTAATAAAAAAAATAATAAATTTTATCCTTTTTTGGAAACTGCATTTTGGGGAATAAATAAATTCGATTGCAATTTACCCACTAAAGTTATTAATAATTCTAACAAACTATTGAAATAAAAGCCGACTCCGGTGTCTGACAATTGCCAATTTTCAGTGTTCGAAGCAGCCATCTTACTTGTCTCAGACGATTTCTCGCAGATATGTTACTTTCATTGGGATTTTGAAATAGTGCTGTGCCACACTCTAAAATTCAATTTGTGAGGGTTGCACAGTCATGATGAAACAATGATGACACTGTTAAAACTGTTAGAAGGTACCAGTAGATCAGTTCACATGAAAAAAAATGTGGACCTGAAAAGTTAAATTATTTTGACATGATGCAGTCAACACACCCTCAAACAATATACTGTAACAAAAATAGACAACACAGCACTATGATAAGTGCATAACACAAGCAAGTAAGGCATTTTTTGTGCTTTTAGCATAGAAAGAAGCCACAGCAATAGCTGGAAGCCAAGTAAATGGACTCTTTCTGTGTTTTATCATAGAAAGAAGGCTATTGGTTTGGCTGTGGCCATGGAAACAGCATGTTTTAGCAATTTAGCTAGAAATAGCACCATCATGTGGCTGACATGATAGAACAGAACAGTACTCTTTTTTACTCCATCCCTAAATATTTAAACTTGATATTTAAGTGTAATTGTTATGTGCAGAAATTATAATATTCTAATTACCAAGGATTTTAATTAATTGTTCAATGCATTCTTTTTTCAATTTTAATGCATAAAAAAATAAACAAAATTATTGAATGGTTTATTGCTTGGGAATTCACACAATGTTCAACCACCCAAAGTGACAGATCTAAGTCAATTCATAGTCTTTGAGTTCCAGAATATGCCACTCAACCATTGCACTACCAGAAGGAGAGTTTGTCATTGTTTGCATTAAGCTATGTAAGGTGGGTACACTTTTTATTTTAAATAAAAAGAATAAATCTCTTATTATAATCAAAAAAATGAGTTTTGAGTTGGTTCTTACTTGATGATTACTTTTACCATCCTACCCTGAACTCAACCTCTAATTCAGGACATGGCAAATTGATATATTAAGGATTATACCATGTGATACTAATTGCTAATAGATTACATTTAGATTTTTATCACATTTAAGAATGATTGTATTTGTATCCATTTTTTGTTTATACATCAGATAAACTAGCCTTGATTGGAAGAAAATAACTACTAATCAACTGTCAATTATTACGTCATTGTAAAACTAAATAATAATTTTAAAAAATATGATTTTGAAGAATTGACAAAAATAATTGAAGATAAAGTACATAAAATAGGGAACTAGAGGTGATCTGCAAACATTGCAAGAAGAAAATGAAAAAGATAGGTTCTATTACATTTGAGGCATAATGCAACCAAAATGTTATAAAATGCTCAAATCAAAGATAAGAATTTTAGATTGTAACACACAAAAAATAAAGAAGAACATTAATTGATAAAGAAAGGGGAAATCAGAAAAAAAAAGATATATTTTCATTCACTGAAGAAAGAAAAGTGGTAATTTTTTAATTATTAATATATATCACATGATCATCACATGGCATCCATTGATTGCTCTTGTTAGCACAAGATGGCACTACTATATGGAGAGTTTTGCTTTGTTTATTAATATATATATATAAGGAAATATTTCATTCCATTTGTAGACATACAAGTTATTTCTCAAAATAGGATCTTCGGTAAAAATTTAAAGATGAAATGTCTTTCAAGGGATTTTTTTAATAATTAAATATTTTTTTTTGTATTAAACTGGATGTAGAAAGAAAACTTCTGTTAATGAGAAAAAAATGCAGATGAATAAAATCAAATTTGACATGATTTTTTAGTGCATTTATCATCATCATTATTATTATCAGAATGCTGATTATAAAAGTGTGTGATGGTATTCATTCACATATCCACACATACATACATGCATACCTATAAAGAAATTAATGATGACAATATGTAATTTTAGAAGGCAAGGACAATTTCTAAGCAAAACCCTATTAAATTTTAATTACACATATTATTCATGTCGATTTACATCATAAAGAAAACTCCTGTCATGGTTAAATAGTGACATGAGATGTCTAATTAAAATGTAATGTGGATGATACCTGGTGATTTTATTGTCTTCTAAAATCATATATATATATTACAGCCAAAGTTCATCCATTCCTACAAACAAAGGATAGCAGATCTTGAATACACTCATGCTCCTGTCTTCTAAAATATATTGTAACCAATCAGGTCTTTAATTTTTCTACAGAAGGCACTCCACCTTGTTTTTATAGAGTTAGGAATCACTAATGAATTTTAATAGCAGGTATTTTTAGAAAAGCCTAAATTAACAACAATCATTCAAAGAATTATAAGAACCTAATTTGAAAAGAGTGTTAATTATAATTTCAAAAACTAGACAAATTTCTGGAGAAATGCACGGCATAAAAAGAAATAAAATGGTTAATCCATTAATGAAATGCTCATCGAAAAATTAGAAAGCATATTTAGGATTCAATCCATGACTGATGTTTTGATAGACATATCATTATTGTGATCTTTTTAGTCATTTCTGCAATGTCCTTCAATGATCTTTTTTTACATGGATGGTGATTTGTGGGATCTAACTAAAATCACAATAGTGTAAAATGTTAATATTAGCAACAGGCAAATGTATGGTTTAACTCAATGGTAGTGTGCCAAATACTGATATGTAGGGTCCTTAAATGGATACCAGTGCTCACATTTCATTCTTACTTCTTATGAACTGTCAGGTAACAAAACCATTCAATTATTTATTTATAGGAATATAACAATTGTTTTATTTGATTCATTATATTGTGATATAATTGTACAGATGCATTTTTAAGATTCCTATCTTTACTATTAAATATGCATAATTGTAATATGTTTAAACATGTAATTGTTTTGTTAGACCCTTTTAATTAGAAATAAATTCAATTTTATTCAAAGTTTGAATTATATAGGGTATATGAGCACAGACTTTCATATGACCCACCACTCTCTACTCTATCTCATAACACTGATATACTTGAACACATATATGCCGAAAAGATAAATAATCACCAATATACGTATTTCATGCTAAACCAGCAATCATCAGTTGGTCCAGATTATCATCTCTCCACATATATGCTATAAGGGCTCAGATATATATTTAGATAGCCAATCTTCATACTCTAATGGACAGGCTTCAATTTACTCCAACTCTTCAACCATCCATCCAATTGAAAATCTGATGATGGAATGTAACTTTTTATCTCCCTAGAAATTTTTTTATAATAATAATATCTTTTAAAGTTTATATTTATTTAAAACAAAAACAAACAATGCATATAGTAGACAAATTTTTTCGCGAAATAGCATATACTTATATCTTTCATTTATTGCAATGAATGTCAATATTTATATAAAAAAAAATAATAACCTTAACTATCTGATGGAAGAAAAATCCAAAGCCTGTAGAAAAAAATTAAAGTTTTACCTAACAAGAATTCAACGTCCAGGTCTCTATGCGTATTTTTAAGATGCATAAAATGCAACGCATATGCAATATATATCTGACATGAGTCTTACGGCCCGCCGTGCCTAAAATCTGAGATCGAATTTGAATCGAACAAAACTTGAAATTTTTTTCATGTTGTAAGAAGATTTTTTTTTTTTTTTTTTAGAAAGCCGGAAAAAGCATATTCAATATTGAACGGTAAATAGATATTTAGCTATTCTTAGTTAGAGAAAAAAACGAGAATGATAAACCATAAAACGTTTCTTATGCTTCAATTAAGAATTATAGTGCAAAATATCTTTTTATTTCACTGCTCCTCTGAGAGGCTGCTAGTAAGGCGTCTGCCCTATAGTGGATTCATATTTATACTTTATATATATATAAGCAAACATTATACTTAAACAGACAAACACGTTTAAGATAATTAAATTTAAACTATTTGATTCTTTAAAAAAAAAAAATCATATATATGCACGCATAAATCCATCACATTAAAATTCTGCTTGCATGAAAACAAACACAGATTTTATATATAAAAATACAGTACGTATTTATAAAAATACAGTTTTCTTTTAAATTAATACACATGTTAAATCGTAAGCTCAATATCCAATTATAATAAGTTTTAAACTGGGACCATTTCAGAGGTATACGTTTTGTGTTTCCGCCTCCCACTATATTTTTCACTCCCTCTAAGGTCTACGCGATTACGTAACTCATGAATGCGTTCAATGCCTGGAGAATGTTGCATTTGGGTGTCCGGATAATATATCGCTTCCGCAACACTAGAATGTTTCACGTAAGCTTTACACAATATTAAAAAAGTACACAAAACTGCAATTATAATCTCAACCACTGAAATTCCAATAAATACGCCACTAAGAATCCGATAATAAGGTCTAACGGCGGTGAAATTATCCCAGTAGGTGCAAAACAAAATACACATTATGAGAACAAATAAACTAATAAAAACTGATAAAAAAGAAAGGGCAAGAAATGTTTTAATTCGACACACATTTGCATCAGGACGGGTACACTGTATTCCAAATGTCCCAGTTAGAATAAAAAGCAAACCAGATATTACACCTTGCCCAACCGCGCCAATGACATCCGCCGTAAACATTAAAAACGCGCCCAAACTTACGGCTGTTAAACCAAGCACGATGTGAGCGATTCCAGCGATAAAAGCAAATCGTTTTGGAAATGTAATAATTAAAGGATGATCCGAGTAAAATGTAACTATAATTGTTGGTAAAGACATCCTAGCATTCACATATATAACCCTACTATTGTATTCCTAATAAATTTTAAGAGTATGTTTACGCATCATTTTGCTTTTAAAATTCTCTCTGAATAAATATGTTTGATGCAAGAAAAGCAGTTATATAATCCATATGATTTCAAATCACTTCATTAATCCACTCTTGAATATTCCTCCAATTACTTCATGAAGATGCGTTGGTTCACTTCAAATTTATTATGAATAATTAATCAACTTGTCATCTGAAATCTATCTTCCTTTGAAAAACGTGACTAATTTTTTAGCAGTGCCATCTATTATCAAATAAATCAACTAATACTATAAGTATATATTTCTATTAATTAGCACATCCCTTGCACTGTAATATAGCTACAAAATCACACAGGCGAAATTATATAATAATGAGTACAAATTATAAATTGATTTTTAAGTGAAAAAAAAAAAGTGTTTTTTAAAATAAAAAAAAATATTTTTTGCAAAGAAGAATCCATTTATCTTAGGTACACAAGGCAAAAATACTACTTTCAAAAACATTATACAGAATATATGTAATTCGTATATATATATATATCATGTTATAGTTTGTTCAACAAATATAATAACAATATATTGTAGGTTGTTTTATAGACCAAAACGCCTCATCATTTTCTTAGCTTACTTTCAATGTATTCCTAGAACCACCCATTCTATACACTTCAATAATTAATGTTGACTAGACCGTTAGCATGTTTAAATGCCACGTTATTAATTTGAACAGTATAAAAATGTAAAAGCATGTACTGGGTATGCAGATACCAAATCAATGCTCCTTAGTAAAAGAGCTAGATTGTGATCCATGGACCTTAAACTCTAGAATTTCTATAGCTGTATTTAAACAATTCAGAGCATTGACTCTAATCCATCTGTGTTATATAATCATTGTTGAAGTATGACAAATAATTTAATGTGATAAGTAGACAATGGATATTTGTCTGAAGGTTTGTAATGATGGTATATCACATCTTAGATAATGGATACTTTGATCAAATAGTAACTTTTGTGCATTGTCATTAGTCGGATGATGTTAAATCTATACTCTAATCCTAAAACAAAAATACAATCATTTATATATTTACAATATGTATTGACTATATTTTGACACTCCATCATTATAATTATTAATGTAAAAATATACTAAGAGTTTAAACATAGTAAAATTTATTGCACCAAGTATACTTACAATATTTTTCCAACGTGACCATAGTTACTCTGCTGAGAATATGATATGAAGGCATTGAAAGTATACTTGGTGCAATAATTTTTACTAAATTTAAACTCTGACTCAGTATTTCTTTTACACCAATATGTACTGACCATTTCTGTAAGTTTTTTGACTTGTATACATACAGGTAAAATGTGGGAAAATGTTTATTTTCAACAGCAGTTTTTGTTTCACATTAGTTCAGAGTCATTTACTATAAGCTCAAGCAATCAATGGCAGTAGTATAATATCCACATTTCCAGAACCGGTTTCAGCTTTCGACTTTATTAGAATTCAAAGCTAAAATTAATATATAATTAACAATCATTTCTAACTCTTTTACCCTATTCAAAAAATCTTAACAAAGTCAAAAATCAATCTGGATTTATATATAATAGTACTACTATATAAAAAATATATGTAAAGACTAACTAAAGGAAATATATACAAAAATAAATAAAACAAGAACAAAATTACTTGTATATAAAACTATTTTTATATTTCAACCATAGGACTGGTTTGATTAGTACTACTATAGAGTTCATTGATTACTCAATCTTGCAGTAGATGATTTTGAAGATGGGTGGTAAAGAGAAGTGCTTCGAGAAATTAAGTTAAGAGTAAACTGAAAAAGTCATGTAACATTTTGAAGGCTAAAAAATATTTATCACCTTCTACTTATAATAGTATTTATTTTAGTATATTTTCATTCTAATGTCTGCACTTTCTAAGCTTCTGATTTAGATGATTTATTAAAAAATTAAAAATGAGATCCAGGTACACATGACATTGTTTCAGAAGCATCTAATTCCTCATCATTTATAATAGCTACAAGTTTCATTCTTTATTTCACAGTTCACTAATAATATGATCTCTAAATACTATAAAAAATTATTTATTTTAAGACATCCATTCTTTGCTCTGGTTTAAATGCAGTAGTGCTTTGATATGTTTTGCTATCAATGCAAATTAATTGTATTCTAGGTACTTATTATTTGGCTTTGTATATATAGCTGGAATTGTCCAGAACTCTTAAAATATGGAAAAGAATTAAAAGAAAACGATTATGACTGATGGTGACAATGAAACTTTAAACCGAGATTCTCTCTATTTTTTCTTATATAACAAATAATAAATCAGTTTTCAATTGGTTGGCTGTCTTATGTCAGTTATATTTATTCTAAAATTTGTGATATTTTCCTGCCTATATTCAATTGTAAATACAAAATAAATTGTTTCTGCTGTGGATGGGTGGTGTTTGAATAACAATGACTGAAAGCCATTTATAAATACATGAACTTGTGTGTAAATTATTTCACACCTAAAATTAAACAATTGACTGTTTTTGAATATATTAATAAGATTCCAAATAATTGTTCTAGCTTACTTATTCAGTGCCCTGACTGAGAGTGATTTCATATGAAATACAGGTATGATGATAATGGAATGATCTGATGTTTTAATCGGATTTACATAACTTAGCAGTGTTTCAAAAGTGAACATTTTTGATTTGTAACATTTATTAACTTGCAGTGCAATTATTATTTTTATATACATATATGCATGAAAAAAATCTATTAATGGACAATAGAATTTTAAAAAAAAGTATTTTAGCCTTGTAAACTATGAATAGTAATTAATGTTTTCTTAGAAACATCATTGTTAAAATGCATTTATAATTTATTTGCTTGGAAATGTTCCTAAACTTTAATTTGTTTACAACATAATAAATCCATGGAAAATCCTGATCTAACACCTATATATGTATATATAAATCAAAATAATATGGATTAAAGTCTACAATATTTGTTTTTATTGGTATATTGAAGATTGTAGAGTTTATCCCAGAGTATTTTGATTATTATATTTATTTTATCTGATTATATATAGAAATGATAAACTCTCTAAATGCTGTTAGTATTAATATATCAGTTTCTTTATCAAATCACCAGCATATTAAATTGACCATTTATGTGTGTTACATCAGATCTCAAAGAGATCACAACTTTGATAAATGGCATTCTTTAAGAAGAATCAAATGGAAGCTAAGATATTTCAATATGGAAAAGTGCTTGCCAAATTTGAATAACTTCACTTGTCTGTTGTAAGATCTAAAGTACCTATATAACTGGTTATTTTATATTCAGTGGCAGTTTGGTCAAAAGGCTGGCAAATTGATATTAATAGCATCTGAAAAAATTCATCATTTTCAATATACACAAATAGTTTGAAATGATGTGTTGATTAGTTATATATATATAAACCATTATACAATTACAAATATCTAGTAATGCCCTCTGATTTTAAAAGTCTATATCTCAATAATAGCGAATTTCAAAACAGAAGGCATACTGGATATTTGTAATTGTATAATGGTTTATATATTTGTATAATTATTTCAGTTAGTGTTAACATTAACTTTCTTTTCATATACATATATATCAGTTTGCTGTAAATTTTTTTCTACCTTTGTTAAACTTTGAGATGTGTGTTCTCTGGGAGACTCATTGTTATAAAACAGAAGACATATATAAATAATATTTAAAGTGCAGTCGATATTGAAATAATTGAGACAGTGCAAATTTCTCAAGCGCTTATGACTACAACTAGCCAATCAAATCTTAAGCACTGGGACAGAGAATTTAATAAGAAAAGAGCGGTTCCACTCTCTTCTTTACTTATCTTTATATATATATCCAAGCCAGTAAAGAAGAGAGTGGAACTGCTCTTTTCTTATTAAATTCTCTGTCCCAGTGCTTAAGATTTGATTGGCTGGTTGTAGTCATAAGCGCTTGAGAAATTTGCACTCTCTCAATTATTTCAAGACATATATAACAATCCCACTCTCATAATTTGAAGCATCAGTTGTTAATTTTACTCTGCGATTGTAGTCATAATAAACCAACAACTTTTTTGAAGATAATAAGACTTAAATTTTTGGAATGCTCTTTCATTGTCATTTATCCAGGTCTATTCTGGTAGTTTTTGAGTAATTTATAAACTGGTTTGCTCATATGGGTATCACCCTTTAGAAATAATTACAAGGAGTTCTTTATGAAGTAATGATCTTTTTTTTTACCATATCATTTTCATGGCATATAGTGGTGTGACTAAATGGTTCTTTATATCAATTGAAAGCATGCTAGGCAGTAATAAAACTACAAAATCTGACATTTTTATTCTCAGGAGATGGAGAGGGGCGTGAGTGGGTGGAATGAGACTAAACTCAAAGATACTACAGATTTAGTATGGCTTGTGTGTTTTTTTATTTTACCATATATTATATTGGTTATTGTAATCATATATTATCTTATCATCAGAAGCTGTTGGCATAGTCTATCTCTTTTATATTACTGAAATTAAATTTTTAATATAAAAGCACATTTTTATGTTTTTAAATTGCTGATGTCAATTAGGAATTTTACACAGCTCAAATATTAGTTTGACTTCTTTATTAAAATGTATTAAAGATATCAAAACTTCCTTGTTTAACTTCAGTTCAAATAATAGTGATGTGAGATTACAAGATGTAATATTTTTCTATTTCATTTCTCAAAATAATAGAAATAAATTTTTCATTGTAGAATTTCAAATTTCCTCTTCTTTTTTTATATGTCATATATGGTGGATAATCATTATATATTCTGTATTCATACAACATTTAGATTTTAACCTGATTGTTTAATAATTCAATTTGTTCATCAATATATGCATTATGGAAACGATAGCCTTTATGTCTACTTTCATGATGATATTCTGGATGAACTAAGAGAGTTCAAAAATTAGAAGAGTTTGAACTCATGCACACTGGATTATCAAAGCATATCTTTGAGAAGTTGAATTGATGTAGACATAAGTTTAACAGATAAAACTATGCTGCAGAGGTATTACAAATTATGAACAAAATATAAAGTTGTTTATGGGAGAGAAGAGCTGTGTCTGTTTTAAAGGAAATGAGAATGTCTTACAAAATTTGTTCAGTTTTTTTTCCATCATAGACAGCCAACTTTACATAATGAAGGAAAATAAGAGTTTTCTTATTATACTTAACAACAAAAATTAGATTAATCGTGTCAAGTGTTGTTAGCCAAGAGGTCATCACAGCCGCCTTGCAAGCAAGTAGTTGGTTGCAGATGGTTGTGGGTTTGCATTCTGGCCAGTGCTATGACATATTGGGGGGGGGGGGAATTAGATTAATCATATTTCCTTAAATATTCATAAATTATGGAAGATTTGATTTATTAAAGCCATAAAAATGGGAATAAAAATTAAAATCTTGACAGATGAATTTAAGAAAAAAATAGATCTTGACATTTAAAGAATGAAATAAAAAAATAAGTCGGTTGTTAGAAATGATAAGTGGATCCTTTTTAGACAGATGTTTTGAATTTTAAAGCAATCACAAACAAACACATATGTGTGCATAATCCACATATATTAATTTCTCAAAATAGGGTTATTAGTTATTAATGGGGGGAGTAAAGTTTTTTGTCAAATAGGTAAATAATAGTTTGTTTTATCATTTATTTAGCATATAGTATCAGCACATTAAAACTCAATACTAACAGTTCTCAAATAAACAAGAGCTGTCTCTTCCAGGTTATGTAGAACAAAAAACAACAATGGTCTGATAAATTGGACACTATTAACCATGGTTTGGGGTCTCCCACACTCACAGTTTGGAGTCTAAAAATTCCCTCATCTATAACATGAAACCACATTGATTCTGTTCTACTCTGATTCTATTAATCTTTGTCCAGAATGTTTTTGGGAGAGATAAACGATGTACCCAAAAGAGTAGGATCTGTAATTAGTATGTTGTTCCAGTCATGGACATATAAGCTATTGATGTCCAATGTGAATTATTGATGAAAATCACCAGTAATCCAGAAAGTTCACCTTGATTTTAGCTTAAGCAATGTGATTAATGGGGTGATTTGATAGCTCACAAGCTTGTTGAATTACTTGATAACTTGGAAACCTGTGTCTAAGGTTAGAAGGAAGAATATTTGAAAGTATAGGTATTCATTGTGTAATTAATAGTGCCAGAAAATATATGCAGGATTTTGTTGATCTGTGTATCTATAAGATTAAAGTGTGCACTTCTGCCCCAGATTGGAGATCAATATTCAGACCCATAAAAACCATTCTGAGAGTGCGAGTATCAGACCCCATGTGGTACTTGGGGTTTAATGTGATCTCGTTTAATTCCAAAGTATTTTGGGTGTGATTCATTTTTTAACTTTGTAATTACAGAAAGATTATTATTCAGATGAAAACAAGATGAAACTGTTTTCTCTGGATTTGGCTCGAGATGCCAAAACCGGAAATAATCCATTTCTTTTAATTTCACTGAAAGTGTAGCATTTGAATGCAAGAGTGGGGTCATCAGTATAGATGAATATTTTTGAAGCTATATTAGGAAGATCATGAATAGACCAGTAGAAATGGAATGAGGGGAGAATTAGTCCTTGTGATAGATCATTTTTAAGCAATTTCTGTAGGTGTTGTGGCCAAGAATAACCTTAAATTTCCTATTCTTGAAGACATTTTCCAAAAGCATAAGATAAATTGAAAGATTTTTATTACTGGATTAAATGTCTCTGATACTAATATTAAATTCATTATTGAAAGGAACACTTTGAATTTTAATGAGTTAAAATATTTAGACTTGATGGTTATTAAAGATATAACTAAGTATATTTTATTTTAAAATCATTTTATTATAAATAAAAATGTTTAAAATGTGATTAGATTTGATAGTTACCAACTATTTTTCCCATAATCAATCTGAATTAACAGGTTTTTTGTTATAAAAATAAATGGCTAAATACCTTTGGAAATAATGCTTTGATTGAAAAAAATTAATTTGGAAATGAGTTCATTGTTTTGGATTATTCTCATAAATGTATTAAAATATTTTTTATAATAATTATAATTAATATTTACTAAGGCTCTCAGATCTAACCACTTCAGCTTCACCTATTTATATAGAAAGTAGGTTGAAATAAAGAAGGGTTTCCCTCTTTTCTTCTAATGCATAAACTTGTGGTTAAGACCTGTAGAGGTCCCTACCCTCGCATTTTCAACTGCACATGCTTATGGTTTATTGCCTTAGTAAATATTACTTACGTAATCAATGTGTGTTAAATAAATTTATAATAATTATAATTATGATTTTAAGAGTGTAGTTGATAATTATAAGAGAAAAAAAATTATTTCCTTGCTTTTAAAATCTTAAAAAAAAAAAAAAATTATAGATTGATTAATAAAAGGAGTCATTTATTTGGAGGGAGATATGATGTTTTTTGGGAAGAAGGCTTTATTTTAAATTTATTAGTTAACGATTCTAAAAAGATGTAAATAATAAAAGTATTTTGGAAATAATTTATCAAATTTAATATAGCTTTTTTTATTATATATTCAGACAAAAGAAAATTAAGACTAATAGAAGTAAAGTAGATATCTTAGATCAGCTTCGTGCACTCATGAAAATAGTATTAGTTATATAATCTCATTTAATAATACAAGGATTGTTTTAATGCATATAACGACATCAAAAGAAAAGGCAAAAAAACTTTTTTTATTACTCAATTTTATGTCTAGATCGTAGATCTTAAGAGAACTTCTAGTATTAGGGGTGATTGGCAGTTGCAGGTAATTATAAGTGTATATTTGTGTATATATTTTATTGGTAGCTTTCACTTTTATAAGGTGAAATCATGATCATAATAGAGAAATGTAAATTTTTTTATTTTGCTATTTTTTTTTTATCTATTTTGATTATAATTTATAGTATAGTGATAGGTAATGTATATATAATATCAGAACTATATAACATGAAATATTATACAAATATGTTGAATTGTCATACAATGTTAAAATCTCCCAGGAATTGAATGTATATAATATCAGCCTACAACTGTCATATTAGTAACATTTTTATCCAGTTAAATGCAGGTGTTATTTCTGATCAAAATGTTCAAATGCTGTAGTAGTATTAATTTTGTATACAGGTGAACTTGAAAATTTATATCTTTTATATAATTTTTATATATGAAAGTCTGCATATATATATATATATTAATATATTCATTTCGCTCACAATTTCTGCCATTTAAAAGAGGGATTATCAAAATTAATCCCATATGTCAGCTTTGTCTGAGGAAAGAAGAAACCACTTCTCTTGTTCTGTTCCATTGTTGGGTACTCAAAATACATAACATTAAAACACTATCCAATACAAAACAATCAAAACCTTTCCTTCTCTCATTATTGGATTGTATTAAAATTAGATATTTTTCCTCTATCAGGATGTTGATATTCCTGTTGTATATTTTGTAGTCTATCAGATGTAAGATCATGTTTACCCCCAATGACAAAGAACATTATGAACTTATTCCACAATATGCTCAAAAGGTATAAGCTTAGAGATAGAACACTGGCATCACCAGATATTCATGTGGCAACATGGAGCTTAATTGCCTTTTTTTTTGGACTGGGTTCAATCTGAATTTTTCTTGAGAACATGTTTGTTTTATATAGAACACCAGACAATGCATATTGGCTGTCAGGGACGATTATTTTTGGGGGTTTAAAATTGTAAATATAGATTGTATATCAACCACTGGGTTATTTTACTGTAAAATTTAGCATTGAATAAAGATTCTTTGTTTTTTGTTGTTGTTTTTTTTAAAAAAAAAAACCAAGAGAAAGAAAATTTTTTAAATTTCACTAATTTGAAAAATGTTAGTATAGTATTTTTCTTTGGTGATTCTTTAAAAAGGAAAGCTGGAGAGGAGGTCTTATACTACTAAAATAGTTGAGATTGTTTTATTTATTTATAAATTTATTTTGTCTGGGAGTTTTTTTCCATGCATAGTAAAATGTAAATCTTAAATCACCCACTACTGGGCAGAGCTCTCACCAATATCTCTCCACAAATAAAATAAAAAAAAACATTATTCACCAGATTAATCATCTGTATGAAGTCAAGGTATTTTCCCTCTAGTTTTACTATCATAATTAATAACAATTAAGTGCTCATTTGCAACCAATATTTAATTATAGGGTTTGAACCCAGATTTCCGAACTCCCATCAGTCATCCACTCAATCTTATATAACCGATAGGAAGTTTGAAATTTTGGGTTCAAATCCCCTGTAATTACATCTAGCTTAAGTATATATATACTATACTTACAAGCTTATTAAATTCAGTCATGTGACATCTGACTTTTTTTTTATAAATATACTGTACTTTTATTTAAATATTAACCAATATTTAAATAGATAGCTAAATTCGCTATAGTCTAGATATCAAAACATAAGTTGGAGTTTGTTTGAAATCATTAAATTATATTTATAAATAATATAAAATACTAAACTTTTTGCTTGAAAGAAAGCAAAGTAACTAGTAAACAGAGTAATAAATCCAAATGATAAAGTTTAATCCTTGCTGGAGATAATTTGCTGTTCAACTCGCCATCTTCTTAAACAAATTTTTTGGCATCACAATTTCAAAGCTTCACTATGAACATTAATGAGTCACTGCATCATTAAAAAGCAAATATTATGATATAAAAATAATAATAATTTAAAATAAGCTGCAATGTTAATTTATTCTATTAACAAAGTGTTGTTGTTTTTGTTTTGTTTTTTTTGCATAAAAGTATTAATATTGTCTTGATCTATTTCATTAATACTCTTTTTTTATTTCATCTTTAACATTTTGTCTTAAATCTGTTATATGTGTGTGTATGTATGTATGTATATATGTGTAAACTGTGCGGGTATGGATGTTAAAATAAAGATCTGCATTGGTAATAAATATATTTCCAATATTCACCCACGTGCGAATAATAGAATTATTATACGAATGTTTTCACTAAGAATATAGCAACCATCTATAAAAAAGCTTTACATTAAATGTTTAAAACTTTGTCTTTAATCTATTATATTATGTAAGTACATTAATTAAAGATGCGCGTGTTAACAAATATATTGTACAAATTCATTCGTATGTAATTAACAGTAATGTTATACAAAGGTTTTCATTACAGAATATCATTTGTGATCGCCAGCAGCATGAAAGCTTTTAATTATCTCTAAACCTCTGTCTTGAATGCGCTATATACTTATATAAATGTGTGTGTGTGTGCTGTGTGTTCATATTAAAATAAAGATTTGCATGAGCAACAAACATATTTTCTAGATTCATCCATGTATAATTAATATTAATATTATAGGATAATTTTCTTAAGAATATCATTTTCTATTATCATTAGTATAAATTCTTTACATTTAAATTTTTGTCTTGAATTTGTTATGCGTGTTTAGATATAAAACTTATGGGTGCGGGTGTGCATGTTAAAGAAAAGGTGTGCATAGGCGGCAAATATATTTTCTGGATTCATCCTTATTATATGAACATTTAATCAAGATCACACCTCTAATATCAGCGCAAATTTGGCAGGTATGATTCAGTAGAAATATCAGGTACTACATACAGATACAACTGGAATATATATATATAAATTTGAATACTAAAAACTGATTTTACATGATATTTGAGTAAGAGCCTTCAGTATCATCCCTAGATTAAAAGAGTTCTATGTATTAACAGAGAACTGAAAAACATTATATCTATCCAGACCATCTCTTCAGCCAAACATCTTTTCCCAAAACGTTGAGAGTGTCGCCAAGTTGATTCACTTAAGTGGGTGTCAATATCTAATAATTTGTTGTGCATTGCATTCAAGCGGCAAAAATAAAAGTTTTACTTAAAGTATTTCAAGATCATGGACAAAGAATAAAATGTGTACTACAGAGCATATTACAACTGTGTGATATGGTTTAACAGCAAATAGATTTGTTTATAATCTTGTAAAAGTTTGAAAATAAACTATTTAAAATAATTTTTTAACAACATCAAAATTAATTCCAGTATTAACACATTATTTTTAATATGCAATAATCTTGAATATCAGATTTTGTTAGCTCCAGCTGAAAAAAAAATTGATTTACTTTAATATGGAGTGTTATATATAATCATGATAAGCAGGTCATGTGATATGGTCAACAACCCAAATGGCTGACTGAGCACAACAATTCCATTCAAGTGAACAAACCTTTTTTGTCCTGAATGGTTTGTTGCAGTGGTAAAATGGCAGATTCTGATGATTAACGATGAAGGATCATGGCTCAGATCTCTGTTACTTCCTACATTTGTAGTTTTTATAAATTATTATTATTATTACGACTACTATTACTACTACTACTACTACTATTATTATTATTATTATTACTACTACTACTACTACTACTAGTACTACTATTACTACTACTAGTACTACTACTACTACTACTACTACTACTACTACTACTACTACTATTCAAAGACAACTTTATTTAGTAAACAAAGATTACATTTGTAATAGTATGATCTAGTTATTATGTTCAATGAACAGACCAGATTTAAGGTATTGTGGCAGGAAGTTAGAGTCTGGACCAGGATGTTAAGAGGGACCCTGTAGCTGCAAAAATGTCTGGGTGTGCAATCTTGCTATCTCTGGTTCTTATCTGTTCAATTTTATTGAAGAACATAGCTGGGTAGTGTCTAGTGTTGTTACCAAGACAGAAAGTACTTTCATATATCAAAATGTATAAAGACTGAATGTAGTCATATGTACAGTGGGTATAGAACCTCAGTGTAATGTTTCAATGATGGTATAATCCTGTAGTGTCTATAAGTGTTCAACATGATCTCTCTTTTCAGTGCTAGAGCTTGACAATTGTTAAATAGATGGAAGTATGTTACTTACTACATGTGGCACAACCTGAAGAAAGGGTCAATGTTGGAATATAGTCTGGGGTATTGAAGAAAGTAGGAAATGGGTAAGTCATGTAGGTTGAGCTTCAACAAGAAGTCAAAGAATTTGGGCTCAAATGAGCACTTCTTAAATTCATGAACCAATTGTCTGTTGTTAATTTTTATCATTGGGGAGAGAGGTTGCCAACAGGTTGATTTGGGTCTAACATGTGCACTAAATGGGAATAGTAGTAATAGTAATAGTATGGTAGCAATAGTGGTAGTGGGTAATGGTAGGAGGAGGAGTATTGTTATTATTATTCTTTAGCTGGATATGATCCAAGAGACCATTACTATTAGCTTTGAGCCTGTTATTCTATTAATGTGCTAAATTGCATAGAATATTGTATAAAATAAAAAAGAGGAACATTAAAAAAAGTTTATCATTTCAAAAATAATTCATCTACAGTTTTCATATGGTCAACCCTCTCTTTTTTCATATAAGTGTTTATTACTTTCTTTTTTTACAATTTAGTTTCACATATATAAAAAAACGTAATCTTTCTTGTATACTGTATGTCTAGTTTGTAGATTTTGTTTAATGTACATAATTGCTTATAATGTAATTCAATTGTTATTAATTTTCTTCTTTTCCAAAGCCAACGCGTTGTTAGCAGAGAGTCAGTGCAGCGCCTTGCAAGCAAGCAGTTGGTTGCAGACGGTTGTTGCGGGTTCGCCTCCCGGTCTGATGCTATGACATATGGGGGGGAGGTGTTTTTTTAATAATATTTAACTTTATTACTGCCTAGCATTCTTTCAATATTATTTTACTATATCATATCCATGGCATATAATGGTATGAGTAAATAGTTCTTGATATAAAAAAATCATTTAATCACTCCACTATATGCCATAAATATGATATAGTAAAAATATACTGAAAGCTAAATATTATTTAAAAAAACTACCTTCTGTGTGTATTATAACGTAATTCTATTCCCAGTTATCACTTATTATAGTCACTTATTTGAGCATCAGCGATTTTGTATAAATATCGAATAAATATGTAAACGCATAAATATTTACATATATCTTGCATATGCTTATATTTTTTGCATTTGCCGAAACTTGATTCATATTTCAGTAGATTTGCTTTTGAATATGTAGATTATTAAAAATTTAATGTATATATATATATACGAATTTTTAAAGCAATGTTTTAAAAGTTACTTGAAATGTATACTTTTATATAGATTAAGCCGTTTGAAATTTTTATTTCATTCAGTAACCATAGAGATTATAATTTCAAAGTTCATTTACATAACTTATGTTTAATATGCTGCATAACATTTAAATAAATATTAGTTTTATTCACTTCATTTAAACAACTGTTATTATAATTTAAATATTCTTTGTAAATAGTTATAGTTTTAATTTAGCTTTTTTAAAATGTAAGGAGTATATTTTTTATGTGATATACATATTCTTGGTTAAAATAATGTCTTGTTTTCATTTAAATTATGATGAAATATTTATATTTAAGCAAATCTATACTTAAAGACGACATATAGATAATAACTTAGTAGTATATTATAATTGTAAATTAATAATCACATCAAGAAAAGATTATTTGATAAAATCAACTACAAATCTCAGTAATCGCATAATAGTGCAAATGTTAGTTAAAAGAACAACTTAAGAAATGGAAATAAAAATATTTTTGAAAGATACATTAATAGAAGACCCATTCTTCACATGATCACCATTTCTTATGCTTGCACATAACTGTTATTAAAACAAGCAAAACTCTCCATATAGTAGTGCCACTCAGTGCAAGCCAGAGTAATCAGTGGATGCCAGAGGCTTGTACATAAAATCCCTATCTAGTGCCTACTCATCCAATATCCCCAGACTAGTTTCTAGCTTGTGGCTTTCATCAGTGAGAAGCCTTGGATCTGAGAGCACTGCACCTAGATCTGATGAAATCCACAAGCTAGAAACTAGTCTGGGGATATTGGATGAGTAGGCACTAGATGGGGATTTTATGCAAAAGCCTTCTGGCATCCATTGATTACTCTGGCTGGCACTAAGTGGCACTACTCTATGAAGAGTTTTGCCTGTTTTAAGACCCATTCTTATCTGATAGCTGAAATTATATATTGCCCCATGCACATAAATAAAAGATAAAAATATAAGGGAGTGATTTTACTTCCATAGTCAGATATAATTAGTTAGTTGCATTATTCAGCAGTCATTCTATGATTTATTATTATTATTATTATTATTATATGTCAAAGCATCGACTGGGAAGCGAACCTGGGCCAGTCGCCTGGAAGGCAGCCATGCCAATCGCCAGGCCACCAACTCTTGACATGAAATTTATTTTATATCAACAACTTCAAGACAAATCTGATAGATTCATAATCAACATTTAAAAACATTCTAACATTATTATCATAAGCTACTGATAAAAAATTTGCATCTTTCTCATAACAAAAGATTCATTCAATTATTAGATGCACGATTTTATATTTACAGCTAGAGTATTTTACAGACTGAAGATATTGTGAATTCTTCCCTCTCTCCAATAAAATTTTTTCAAAGGAAATAAAACGTTAAAAAAATATATTTTTACTAGACTAATTACAATTAATATTCAATTATTTGTTTTGCTATCTTTTTGGAAACAAATTTATCTGTAATAATATTAAAGTATGACTTTTGGAGAACATTGTTATTATATGAACTAAAAATCAGTAGCAGTAATTTACCATCACGTGACAGGATGACATCATATTAATTAACAACAATGTAATATTTCAAAACTGTAAATAACATCTTTAAATAGAAAGTTTTGGAGGAAATAATAGACCCATTTTTTCTATATAGACTATAATCATCATCAGCAATAGCTATTCACAAGCAAATATAGCCAATCTGATTTTATAAAAAAAGATAAAATAATAATAAGAAGAAGAATATGTAAAATTAAGATTATGCTAATGAGCTCTAAACAAGCTTTTTTTACTTTTTATTTTTTTTTTATGATAAATGCTACAAGAGAAGGCATTCAAATCATCTTTATCTTGGATTGTCCCCATTCCCAGACCAGTTTCAACCTATGGGTCTCTTCAGTGAGAAGTTGGGACACTAAATTTAAAAAACCAACTCAAGCTAAACATTTATCTAAAAGTTAATTGGCAAGAAGAAGATCTGAAACTTTTAGATATCTGTATGTCTTTAAAGTCAGCTCTCCAACTGAAAAAATCGTATGGTCCTGAACTTAATTCAGATACTCCATATATTAATAGGTTTAGCTATTTAATTTAGCCAAAGCCCCAACAGCAAAATAATAATAGTAATAATAAAAAGTCATGTGACATCTGACTTTTTATTATTATTATTATTAATAATAATAATAATAATAACAATAACGACAACAACATTCTAGAGAAGACACCAATATATAGAAACGGTAGTGCATTAATCTGTTAATTGAATATTTTTCATTGCTATCTTTAACTTCTGAAGGAAACCTTCCTTCTTAAAGATTTCAATACCTTGTTCAACAAATTTCCATTGCATTCTTTCTCTGTCATATTTTCTCAATGAAAACAATCAAAATTTCATTTCTTTAGAAAGACTGAGATAATCATCATAATAGAAATAAAGTCAGCCTTTCCCATAAAAGCCATGTTCAAATTCAACATGAATCATTGATTCATTTTTATGGGATAAGATGTGATTTTATAATAATGACTTTGAAGTATCACTTCCCTCAAGCAAAAAATTGTATAGATTGATTTTATGAGTTTACTATATGTAATTTTAGAATTTTATGGAAAATCATAAAATGAAACTTTTCTAATGCTTTTAGTTAAATCTCTCTCATTCATTTAATAAATTAACTAAAATAGCAGTTGCTTTAGATGCAGTAACACACCGGAGTCTGTCCTGCACTTTAACATTTAAGTTCTTTTTTTTTTACTTAAAAAGCTACTGAAGTAATTAAAGTGGCTCCATTCTCAAGTTGATAATCATTCAAACAAAACGTTATTGAAGATTCTTCCATAATTGATTGATAAAGAGGATGAATTCTTTGAACATTAATTATTAACCCAAAATCTTCATAGCATTTAAAACCTTAATTACTTTCTGTAAATCATCTTTTGAATAGATAATGCTACCATAACTATCAACATGCTCTAAATCTAAAATATCAACAAGATGAAGCTTCAAAGTAAAAAGTTCACCATCAATCAAACTTGTGTTACTCCATGAACTCTGCTTCATGAAATTTCCTATAGCCACTGACATAAAAAAACAAAAATGCAGGTGGAGCTAGTAAACATCCTTAGTACTTATATAAGGCTAAAACCTTAGTACATGTGCCTGGAGTGCTTAATTTTAACAAGAGAGACCTCTACAAATCATAATGCAAGATTCGACTAAAGCATATTGATTTGGGAGCATGAAGCTAATAAATTCTTCACTGATTAAGTCCACTATTTTTGTCAAACATTAACATTCACGAAAATAGGTTCAGAGATAAGAGGGTTTCTCTTATCTTTATAAAGTCGAATCTTGCGTTAAGATTTGTAGAGGTCTCTCTTGTTAAAATTAAGCACTCAAGGCACATGTACTAAGGTTTTAGCCTTATATAAGTATTATGTGCTGACATCGCGCTTAATAAGAATTAATATTTAAACATCCTTAGATAACAGATTTCATTCCAAATGCTTCAGATTTTCTATCTATAGAAATAACCCTTTCTGCAATTTCATTTTATAGAAGCTGCATAATACAATAAACTGATAACAAAAGCTTATTTCATAAAGTGTACATATTTTTTACATTAATAATATCAAATCAATAAAAGCAATATATAAATCACTTCTTCCTTTCTGATACTTTTGCCTAGGAACAAAAATCATGCCCTATAGCCTTTTGATTATCTAAAACTACTTTCAGTCTCTGATATTTTTAATTATCATCTCTGGTAATTTTTAGTCTCTGGTAACCATTCTTCCATGAGTGGAGCAGCTTAGCAATAAAACTTTTAAAATTCATTTTTTCATAGTAGATAACAATATTCTATGATACTTACTGCAATCTAGTCTATTGTTTTTATTCTTAAATATTGGAATATTAAAAGCATTCTTAAAATCAGATAGCACAACATTATGAACCTAATATTATTACATTTTAAAACTGTGGTATTTTTGTATATGACATAGAACAGTATTTCTTTATTCTGTAATGTGTTTTGTATAGATATATGCATATCTTAACTAAGCTCTTTTTAAGAGTAAAACATAGAATATTTATACTATGATTTAGTATTGATAAATAAAATGACATCAATTTTCACTTAATCTCTGGAGATTCTTTAGCTGCTTGAACCTTGGATCACAGCTGCTAAAATCTATGGCTTAATCCATAACTATTGTTATTATTAAGTTCACTAAGATAAAACTATATTCTCACTCATATAAACAACCTGTCTTGTTTCATATTTGCAAGTGAAAACAAATTATTTAAATCTTTTTGTGAACAAATCATAGAAAGGTTCAATTGTTTGCGAAAAGATTTTATTTCATATATTTACTACTCTTCTGGACCTTAATTTCAGTGTTCAAACTACTTTGATGTGCCATTATTTATTTTGTTCAATGCTTGCCCCAAATACCAGTATGTTTATAACATTGTTCACAGGTCAATTTATTATATCACCAAATCAATGTTTAACTGCCACAACAACCTCAATTCACTATTAAAGCACTCCCAGTTTGGACTGAACGTCTTGTGCTCATTTTCTATACAACATAACTGCTTCAGAAATTTGACCATTGACTGGACCAATTTGCTATATTCAATTATATCTTATCATCTCTGGTTATATTTCTAGGAAGATTTAGACTCAGATAAATAAACTATCAGCTAAATAAACATCACAAGAAATCCTAATAAACTTCCCCCAATAATGGAATAATTAACAAAATGACATTTTACAACTGCTAAGAGAACAGACATCACACTTTCAAAATCTTGATAAAAGATTATTATATAACAAATAATATTTTATAAATACATATTAAATTATATATAATCATCATCATTTACTCAAAGGCTTATAAAAATAAATCCTATATCTAATTATTTAATTACACAGTAGATCTCTTTGGGGTGAAACTTTATGAATTCCCTGATCAATCTATTCTGCTATGGCTTTTCTAGAGTATAAATGTCATTGGAAAGACTAATTAAATTACCTGCCATATGAATTTTATACCAGCATTTGTTTTATCATTATAACTGTCCTTAAATACAACTGTAAATCATTAATCGGAGACATTTACTGATTACAGCCTTAGACTTATAATTAGATATTTTAGCTTTCCAGTATTTTGTAAAGGTAGCAACAAATACATATAATTTTAATTGCATATTACAGAATAACACCTGTATTCAATATTTAATCAAATACATTTCATTCTATTATCAGACGTAATAGTATGAAAAATTATGAATGATAATTCAAGACCCACATGACCAGTTGCATTATAGGCTATGCTGAGTCTCAATATTACTAATCATAAATTAACATAAACTTGTAATTAAATGATGAGCTAATTAAATATACTAATGCAGTCATTAATGTTTTAATTATGTAATGTTTTAATTATATAATTTACTATATTATAATTACTATTATTTAGATATTTTATTTACAGTCATTTAAAAATATTTATTTATATTTTGAAAGCAACTGATGAAAGATTATAGGATCTTGAAGGAAGTTTGTTATAAGGATAAAGTGATTGTTTTTGATTTGTGTATTGCATAATAATGCTTGATCCCAAGCACTTTGCTGTTATCTTTCACGGAAAATATCTAGTAACTGCAAAAATAAACATTTTTATACTTAACTGAAATACTAACTCCACTTGTGAATATCACCTTATTTCATTATTTTCACTGCATTAATACTTGTATGGAAAATTAATCAGTAAATTAATCCGTAGCTAGTTATCTATTTGTCAACCTATATTGGATCATAAGCTGAAATTCGTATAAGCTCCATATTCTGGAAGACTAGAGTTGCTTCACAATTTATAACTTACTAAAAACACCAGTTTTAATATGAATTTGTATGCCCAGATCGTGGTCGTGATAAATCCTTACTACCATAACACAGGGATTTCCAGTTGACTATAAAACATTGTTTAAATAGTCCATTGCAAATCCAAGTCCTCAATTTTCCTCAGCAGAGAACAGTGAAAAAAAGACATTACTCATAAAGAAGACACTAGTGATGAGACTTAGCTTACTGACAAGTGATGAGAGTTTGAATGACTTCCGTGATGTTTATCTGGATTACCTATAAGCTAGAAATTTTGAAAAATACTAATCATGATTAGAATCTCAAAAAAAAAAAAAAATTCCAAATTTTTTATTGTTGAGGTTCAAATCCAAATCATGAGCATGGCATGAAAAGTTATTACTACTACAATATATGAGACTATTAATCTATTACTTGCAAACAGTTTAAAACATTCTTAGTGTGTGAGAAAGCTCTCTCTATCTTTGTTCTACTGATTTTTCACACTCCAGCTGAAAACAGGATATCAATTTTCTAATCATTAATTGAATAGGTAAATAGCTTCAATACTTTAATTCTAAAATAGCTTTTAAGTTATCAAGTATCTGAATAAATGTTCATCCGGATTTGAATCCCACATCATGACAGTTATGTGGTCAACACATGGAAATAGCTATATTGGCAATCACTTAACAAGACTTATGTATATATAAAATTTAAAAAAATGGATACACATATACATAGAAATAGAAAAAAGAGTAATCGAAGATCCACACCTTTTTCGTGTCAAATTCATCAAAAGCTATAAAATAATCAAAACAAGTTCGTCAGATCCAATTAAAGCTTAAAACCAAACGTCCATCTATTTTGAAAGAATTATAACTTTTCAGAGGTTTTAATGGATTGGCAACAAAAATAATAGGATTGCGTTAAAAGTGAAGCTGGCAATTTAGAACAGCTGCTAATAAAGTTAGGGCTTAACTCTGAGAACTCACGGAATCAGTTCAAAACAGTTTGATTTAATACGTTGATTGAAAGGCTAGTTATTTTTAGACATCCGTCTTATCATTTTATTTTCTCCGTTTGATAATTTCTGGTACGAGTTTTGTTCGTTTATCCCACATCAACCCTCCTATTTGCAGACTATCTAACGAGCAAATAACACTCTATTTAGTGTCAATATTTTAAAAATATGTACTTTAAGGGAGAAGTTTTACCATGTGGTACAACCCGCTATTAGAATTTTTAATTTTTACTTATACACATATGCATCCTTAAACCAACATTTTTTTTGTTCATGAATCCCTCACTATATATATATATTTAAATCAAATTCTATATATAATGTGTAAATAACAAAAATATTATCATCGATGCACAAAACAGAATAACATATATAACTATTAACAGTGAGGCACAATCAACCATCATTTTATTTATTCCATTTACTAATTTCATGTACAAGTTCTGTCAAATTTCCCAATCACCCTCACATGTGCAATCTATTGACTAACAAAATGGACATTTAATTTAGTTTCAATATTGATTGCCATAAGTTTGATGATACTGCATTATAAAAGTGGGCTGACTAGTAAGAATTTATATATCCTATATATATACTGCTTTTCATATTAATGATAATATATTTATTTATCATCACTTTTAACCATAAATGATCCTCTTCACACTGAAGGCTTCTTTATGTTTAATCTAAAATCTCTGATTCATAGCCTTTCCTATGTATTACATACACACTAGTGCATTTCTTTATTTCATCTATACATCTCACACGTGGCCTGTTTCTTAGTCTTTCATGATTTTTTAGGATTCAATTTAAGATTTCAGCTGTTCATCTATTATAGTTTCTTTTAGCAATATCTACAACTTCATTTTATTCTCTTAATTCTTTCTATAAAATTAATAATGTATATTTATTTTTTGTTTATATGATTCATTTTTTATCCCTTCTAATTATTCCCTACTCATATTTCCATACTTGTCTGAAGTCTCTATAATGCTCATCTATTAAGCGTCCGAATCTCAAATTTATCTGCTATGACTAGTAAAACATTTTATTAAAAACTTCTTTTTTTTTTCAAACATATAGGCACGTTCCTGTTAATATTAATTTATGTTAAGCGTTGTTGGCCGAGAGGTCAGTGCAGCCGCCTTGCAAGCAAGCAATTGGTTGCAGAAGGTTTTTGCGGGTTCGCCTCCCGACTGATGTTATGACACATGAAATATTAATTTATTTCTACCAAAAGCACTCCAGATTTTAATTTTTTTATCTGTATTATTGATATAAAAACTTATGTAATTAACATCTTTTAATTTATAATCATCAATCTCAGATATTCTACGGTAATATCCCACACAAACTCAAATATATATATTATTATTCTATTTATTTATTTCTAAAGCGCTTTTCGAAGGAGCTATGCCTTCATTTTCAAAGCTATAGATCTATAGCTTTGAAAATGAAGGCATAGCTCCTTCGAAAAGCGCTTTAGAAATAAATAAATAGAATAATAATATATATTTGAGTTTGTGTGGGATATATAAACCACACATTTCGTTATTTAACAATCATCAATCTTTAAATTTACTTTCTTCCTTTCATCTGATAACTGACACTTCATGAAAGTTTGAAGTAAACAAACACATCTTCTATAAAGTCTAGATAATTTAAATGACCATTCTGTATTTTTCTTTCTTTAATTTCTTATATTAATTCTCAAAATAATTTTTGAAAAGCTGCTGCAACAATGGTTTGGAGCTACAAAATAATTTTGCCAAATATTTTTTTAATGTTAACTTTTTAGTGCTACCATATAATCCAATCATTGCTATTACCCATTGACAAATATTCTTCAGAATACGACAACATCCTGGGTCTATATTTTGATAGTCTAAAGCTTTAATAACTATAGAAATTAAACCATCAAACATACATGATCACCAGTACTCCTCACTGATGAAAGCCATAAGCCAGAAACTAGTCTGGAGATATTGGATGAGTAGGCACTAGATAGGGATTTATGCACAAATCTTCCTGCATTCATTGATTAATCTGGCTTGCACTGGGTGGCATTACTGTATGGAGAGTTTTTTCTCTGTGAAGAACTATGGAAATTTTTATAGTATCAAATGCTTTACCATAATCTATAAATCCTTAGCATTTGGTCTTTTCTATAATTTTAGTACTTTGATCTGATTCACTGTACTAAAATCACTTCTAAATCCAGCTTGTTGTTTTCTTTGGTTTGAATCTACAGTTTACTGTAGATGAATTTATATAAGATTAATAAAGGATTGATGGGTCTGAAATAATATCTTTTTATCACTCTTCTTAAATGTGAAATGAGTTGATATAGATGAAAACATATACAAATGAAAATTATGTTCTTTAAGCTTTTACAATAAATAAATTTAAATATATCAAATTTATTAAGAGCAAGCAGATAACATTGTAATTACGTGAAAGCTAAAACCTTTGAAAGATGTGCTTTAAACATGCTTATGTGATTTGTTTGTACGCACATTCATAAACAAAATTAAAGAAAAAAACACTTAGTAATTATCTATAAATTAATATTCTAAATATTTGATATGCTTAACTGAAGTAAACTGCCTGATTTTAACAAAATCTTAAATAATTTGAAAAGCCTTGAAACTAGAGATTATGTTGTTTTACGTTTATTTTAAAAAATTATGCAGAAAAAAGGCAAACTAAGATTTTTTTAGACTTTCAATATGATTATCACAAGTCAATCAAAACATCAATGTATTAATCTAGTTGTTTTCATATCTTACTTAATATAGCTCATCATTAGTCTGTGCAGACTTACAGATCTGTATCTTCAAATCAGCCAAAACGAAAAAGAAATATAGTCATTTTGGGAAGTCTATCAAAAAAATGGTGCATATTATGTTATTGTATTTGATAAGAGATTATAAAAATGTGATTATATGTTTTGTATAAGTGTTATATAATGATCAAAATAAGTCACCAAGATGCCAGTAATATGATTTATGGTAATTTACTATTGTTATAATCACATTCCAAGATAATTATAACATCAGCTATTTTTTTTAATAATAACTCTACTTTATAAACTGACATTCCTTACCAGTTTAGCACAATAGTTGGTGATAAACTCAAAGCTAGAGATTCCAAATCAGCTGATTAATGTAAATAAAAAAACACTCTAACTGCCATTAGTATATTCAAAGACCACATGATCTCTCAAGCAACTGACCATAGAATTGCTTTATTATTAATAATAAATTACAAAATTGTCAAAAAAATAAAAACAAATTAAGAAAATAGTCTTGATCTGTCTTTGTACAAATTGAATTCAAAGAAAGACAAATGAACTTATATATTGATCTTTCTTTTGTTTTTTTTATTTTAAGATCATTATACAAGCATTTAATACATTAATGGATACCATATTGCATTCAAATACATTCTTCAGATTGACTTCATTAAATGTGGTGATAGAAAATCTCAAATGGGGACACTTTACCTTTTTTTCACGGTAGACTGTTTTGTAAGTTTTCAATTACAAAAAAAAAGCCAATAGTCTGGTTGTGGTCATGTGGAATCATTTAAACTGTATTGTACTGGTCAATGACTTACTCAATGTTTATATAATTGGCTCTATACTGAATATAAAGAGAAGTTGCTGCTATCTAATGCAGATAATATGGTAATAAGCTTAATTATACAAAAAAAGAGTTATTTGAGTTACACTGAACTAACAGTCAGCTAAACTATAAATGATTTTATAGATAAATGAATAGACCATGCACCTGAATATGACAGTAGGTACCCCTACAAATCTTTAACACAAGATTAACAACTTTACAAAACAAGAGTGGCCACTCTTATCTTCAACCTACTTTTTAATTATATAGGCTAATCTAAAGCATTTTTATTTGAGTGCATGAGGCTATTAAATACCTCACTGATTAAGTCCACAATTTTTATTACACACTCACATTTGTGAAATCTTTCAATTTACAATGAGTCAGTGTTAAGATCTTATGATTGCAAATATTTTAAGACAATTTAAAGTTGTAACTATTAATTTGTTAAGCGCATACTCATTACATAAAGTAATATATATTAAGGCTATACACTTAACAAATTAAGAGTTACAACTTTAAATTGTCTTAAAATATTTCTAATCATAAGATCTTAACACTGACTCATTGTAAATCGAAAGATTTCACGAATGTGAGTATGTAATAGAAATTGTGAACTTATTCAGTGAGGTATTTAATAGCCTCACACTCTCAAATCAAAATGCTTTAGATTCGCCTATATAATTAAAAAGTAGGTTGAAGATAAGAGTGGCCGCTCTTGTCTTTTAAAGTTGTTAATCTTGTATTAAAGATTTGTAGGAGTCCCTGCTGTCATATTCAAGAGCATGGTCTTAAGGTGATATAACCTTAATATATGTTACTTTATGTAATGAGTATGCACTTAACAAATTAATAGTTAAAATTAATAAAGAAATTCTATAGGAAATGAATATAACTGACATGATTTACCATCACCGTTAGTTGACTTATAGATAAATTAATAGAATATCAAGTATATCAGTGGTATGCAACATTTTTCTATTTGCTCTTTTTTCCTGAATGAAATTTTTCATGCACCATAAGTACAAATATGTAAGAATATTTATAATAAAGCAATTGTAGTTTTAATTAATATACAAATGTATATACTTCCTTACATTTTATTATTAAGTACATACAATTTGAAATGAAATTTTTGAAACAAATTGTACACTTAAAAAAAAAAATTATATGTACAAAAACAATTTATTCTCATATGAATTTTATTGATTTTTAAAAATTAAATTCTTTCCAAAAAAAAAACATCCAAAATGTTAAGAAAATTTCCCCCTCCCAACAACTTTTATGTGAATTCCTAAGAGGTCACAATCTGTGGATTGCATATCATTAAACTAGATTATAAATATCATAACCCTGCATAGTTTAATCCAGTCATAGAATGATAAATTCAATAGCTTAAGATCCCTGTATTCAAACTCAGTTCTGCTGCTTTCAGTATTGAATTTCATCAAACTCTCAAGTAATAACCTTCAATTATTATAGAGATATCATAGAAAGCAGCTGATTTTTAAATAAATTTAGAAGAAAAAAAAATGGTACATTTATGGGCAGGAGATGGAATAATTACTAATTTTGTAAAGAGGAAGTTGAATATTATCAGTAAATTAAATTATAAATTAATTAATAAAAAGAATTGGATTATAATCGAAATTATAGACATGCAATTGAATTAAGAGTAAATCCAGAAGTAGGCCTTTGAGTTATAACTAACCCATGTCACCATGAAGCTTTTTCAAATTTAATTTATAGAACATGTTATTAATTTTATAAGTTATCAAAATCAATTCTCTATCAGTCATATCATTCTATATTTAATAATATCATTTGTGAAGAACCAACTTCTAAAACAACCTAATCAAGAAAAGTGTCATTTCTAAAATATTAGGAAAAAAACATTATTAAAACCCGTATTCAGATGATTAACAATTTTAAAACATTGTATTTCATTACTAAAGATTTTTTTTTCATGTGTCATAGCATCGACCAGGAAGCGAACCCGCTAACCCGGGACAACTGCTTGTAAGGCGGCTGTGCTGACCTCTCGACCACCAACGCTTGACTATATTATTTGCAAGTTGATTCTTTAAAAAGAAAGATCATTTTTCATGTGGATGATAGGCTTAAAATCACAGCATTTAATTTGACAAATGTCCATGTTAATACAAGCCCTGTTCTGAGTTGTTTAGTGTAAAGTAGAAATATAAACCTTCAGATTCCATAGATTCTGACTCAACTCTATTACGTTTGATGCTGGACCCTCCTAAAGCAATAAAAAATGTCATTATTCATTCATACAAGCTTTTCGATAATGCTAGTATATATAAAGAGCATGCTAGTACATCTAAACAAGCTTATTTTATTATTATTATATTGACGTCAAAGTGATATATTATATACAGCTTTTTATTCTTTAATGGATTTTCAGTTTTGAAAGTTATTGTTCTTAATTTCTTTTCTTCGTGTGATCAAAAGTTTTTCAAGTTGTTTTACCTCAGAATATATAATATCTAGGAGTATACAATATATATTATCTTAACCAATTAATTCATCTTTAATTAGTAACTTGAATAATTATTTTTACAGACATATTGGAAAGTGACATAATTTTAGTGTTATCTGAATAATATAAATTTTATAAAACTTTAATTAAGGATTAAGAAATAACTGATAATTGAAAACTGCATAAACTTATTGAAGCCAAAGTAATATAATGGGTACAGATTTTTATTTTTAATGGACTTTGAGTTTTGGAAGTTATTTTTAAAGGGGAAAAAAAGTTTATTTTCTTACTGGGAAAAGACTAGATTTGTGTTAAAAAGTATTATGAGAATTTTGATTGGAGTCAATTAACAATTTAATATATTTAATGACATTATCGTTAGTTGATATCGTATATGTGTGCATAAATACTATTAATATTTTTAAATTATTTAAGCCAAAATATGTTTTGTTTATTTTTATGTTTTTAAGATTTTCTATTGTCTAGAAATAACTGATGATTGAAAACTGCATAAACTTATTGACGTCAAAGGAATATAATATATACAGATTTTTATTCTTAATGGACTTTGAGTTTTGGAAGTTATTTTTAAAGAATACTTTTAAAGATAAAAAAAAGTTTATTATTTTCTTATTGTGAAAAGACTAGATTTGTGTTAAAAATTATGAGAATTTTGATTGGTGTCAATTAACAATTTAATATATTTAATGACATGATCGTTAATATCTTATATGTGTGTATAAATACAATTAATATTTTAAAATTGCTTAAGCCAAAGTATGTTTTTTTTTTTAAGATTTTCTATTGTCTAGAAATAACTGATGATTGAAAACTGCATAAACTTATTGACGTCAAAGGAATATAATATATACAGATTTTTATTCTTAATGGACTTTGAGTTTTTGAAGTTATTGTTCTTACTTCTTTATTGATTCTTTATGTTCAAGTAATCAAGATTTTTTAAGTTGTTTTTAATGTTGCAAGTTAAAGGAATGACAATATTTTTAAAGAATACTTTTAAAGGGAAAAAAAGTTTATTTTCTTACTGGAAAAAACTAGATTTATGTTAAAAAGAATTGTAAGAATTTTGACTGGAGTCAATTAACAATTTAATATATTTAATGACATGGTCGTATAAATACTATTATTTATTTATTTTCATTATGGAAAATAAGCATACAATTACAGTGTAAATCTTTTTGTTTTACATTTGTTTAGATTTGCTACACTTATTATAACAATCATCAGTAAATAATTTTTCAAATTAGAAAATATACCCGTTTGATACATTAGTTACAATTATTATGACAAATTAATTTCATGATCAAAGCGAGAAGCTCATTGTTCAAATTTAATCTGTAATTATTATGTAACTAGTTTTATATCAGAACATATGGCTCTTCATTTAGTGACTTGTGATCATTATGCAGTCCATATTTTGATTGGCAATGATCCTTTGTCATCCTCCATCTAACTGGACCATTTATTTTTTAACCTTGAATTAATATTTAATTAGCATGCCTGAGAATAGGCTCTTCATCCAGTGGCCTAACTTACCCCTAAGTGTCCCCAGAGAGCTTTTCCGGTGTTTACAAGCGAATAATTTTTTTACATATCCCCCACGGTTCCTTACTTCCTTGCTTAAAAAAATAAAATAATTTCTAGTTAACTACATGGCATAAAGCAGGAACAGTCCCATTCTAATGGCAGCAAAAATACCACTCATTATGGCATCCTTGATTCTTAGAGTTTTCATATTAACATTTTTTTCTTCTGAGCTTTTTTTTTATCATTGTCTTATATATATTGCTTAATATTTTCAAATTTATTGTGGCCCCTGTTGCCATTCCATGTCCATTATCCCAGTCTGTTATTTGTGGAAGGCAAAAATCTTTGAAATGTTCTGGGCCCTGTGGTTTGAAATATCACTTAGATTGTTTTAATTATGTGATTATTGTAAGGTTTCTCTTAATAATGATGCTGCCTTTTCTTTTCAATTATCTTTTTCAAAATCATCAATTTCTGATTCAGATTATCCCTCCATGAATACTATAGCTAATCAGCTTATTCCTGATAAAAATAAAATTCCAGACATTACCTTTTGTCATAGTTGTTCTTTGATTATTTCTGATGCAACCCTGAGGATTAAGTGTTCTGGCCAATGTCAAAAATATTTTCATTTGTCTTGTATTAGGCTATCAAAATCTGATGCTATTATTTTTCAAACAATTGGTAATGGCTTTTTTAAATATCAGTCTTGTAATGATATAACTTCCAGTATAAAATTTTCAGATGTTGATAATGAACTTCTTAATGAATTGGTAATGGATAGTGACTCAACGAAGTCATTGGTCAATAAGATCATGGGTTTAGATTCAAAAGACAATGAGTGTAACTTGGTTGAACCTATGGTCTCTGATAGTCACGTTTCAAGTACTGATTATGATATATTTACTAAAAAAAACTCAGATTTGATAATGTCTTCTTATGATAATACTTCAGTTCAGGGTATTAAAGAAAATTCTAATGACTATAATGAATTAGATTATATTTCTAAATCTAATACTAGATTATCAGATGTTGTGAAGACAGGTGCTACAAATAATGATTTTGATAATTCTGATAATGGTTCTATATACAGTACAAATGAGTAAAGTTGATAGTGCTGTAGATAGCTCTACTTTTGCTAAGGTGCAGGAATTGATATATAAGGCTAGCAGTAATCTTCCTTATGCAGCTAATTCTACTATTACATCCAAAGGAATGTTTGAATCTTTTTCTGTTGATTTAAGCTGCATGGATAAATTCCTTCTTTATATCATTTCATATCCTGAACATTTCACTTTAGAGGTTTTACAATCTTATTCTATATCACAAATTCATTCTTTGATTATTAAGATATCTCAACTTTGTAATAAACCATTAAATTGTACTTCTAATTTTAGCAAAAGTATTCAATGCTCTCTTCCATCCATCAAATCAACTTGTTTTTCCAAAGTGGGTTCAAATAAAACCAGGATATTTTACAATAAAAACTTTCATAATACATATCATGAAAATCATGATACTGGTCATAATATTAGTTTATATGGTAACAAGAGTTATAATAATATAAAAAGTGTTGTAAACAATTATACTAGTTCAGAGTCTCAGTCATTTGTTAAGAAAGATAAAACTTGTTATGAGACTGGAATAAAAGGTCTAACTTCTCATGTAAATCATAGGGATGTTTTACTATGCAAAAAACACATTAAAACAAAAAATGATTTTATGGATAAAACACAACTTTATCACAACAAATGAAATTCTAATGTATCTTATAAATGGTGGCCTTCTAATTCTGTTTCATCAATATATTCTTCTAACACCTCTTCTCTTTTTCAGCAATTTTCTAATAGAAAATTATCAATTAAGCAGCTTAGCAAAGAGCATCCCAACCCTATGCCTGTGGCACCATGGCGCCCGCAGACCATTTTACGTGTGCCTGCCGCTATCTGAACATGATAAAAAATTATTTATCTGATACAAATAAATTTAATTTTTAAAATTTCTTATAAATTATTGTATTATATTGTAATCAAATTGTAGGCATACTATACTTTTACAGCATAAAAATATAAACGTTAATTATATGTTAAAATTTTATTTTTGAAATAAATATTTTTTTGTATATTATGTGTATTATTAACAATATCCAACTATAAATTTACATTGAAAAAATAAATGGTGCTCGCCATCTGGTTGAAAAAAATAAATGGTGCCTGCCACCTGGCTGGTATTATAGAATGTGCTCTTAAATCCAAAAACGTTGGGGACCCCTGGTTTACCTGATAATTTGAGACTAAATTCAAATAAATTTTATAAAAAATTTAGTAATTATTCTTCTAAATTTAGAAAAAATATTTCTAAAGATAATGATGAACTTAAGTTTAAAGGTCCAAATTCTTATAGGGGTCCTAATAATAGTAACTGTTCATTATTAATTAAGGATAATGATAAATATTATAAATGTTTGATTTCAAATATGGCAGTAGATGTTAAATCTATTGATATAAAGAGATTTTTGGAAGACAAACTTCAGGTTAAAGTCATATATATTAGGAGGATTAATATGTTTAATTTAATACTAGTAGTTTTTTTTTTTTTTGCTTAAATTTCCAAACATAAGCATTGGGAGTTTATTTTGAATCATTTATGGCCTTGCAGTACTGCATTAAAAAATTTTTATGGCTCATTGGCTAGTTCATTAATACTTTCTGATTGATTTTTTTTGCCAGCATTATTTTTTATTAATTTTTTTTCTCTTTATTATTATTTGTTATTTTATATTTTTTCATATTATGTTTGGACTTTATTGTTTTTACATAAACATACATGGGATGAGAACTAAGACTGCAAAAAATAAGCAATTCTTCAGTTCTGAAAATTTTGATATTGTTTTTATTTCAGAAACTTAGCTTACTCAACACATCTCAGATTATATTTTTATGAACAATAGATATAAAGTACTTCAAACAGAAAGATCCTCTGATGTTGCTTCCAAAAGTAAAGACACGCTTATTGCCTTTAAATGTAATTTTATACATAAGTATATTCCTATTTTATTAGCATCTTGTAAAGCTACATAGTCTGAAATATGTTTGGAAAATATTGTCAAGTTTCTTTTCAGTACTATCTACATAAAGCCAACCTTATCCTTTTTAGAGTTTAATGAGTTTCTTTGTATTTTTGAAGACTTTTTAATCAAATGCAAATCATATATAGTTATTACTGGTGATTTTAATATTCCTGATTTATATTCAGGTAATACTATCATAGATTCAGTCACATTTTCACTTAAAGCATTATGATTTGTTTTTTTAATTTGTTAAATCTAAAACAATTTAATCCATACCCCAATTTCAATGATCACACATTGAATTATATTCTTAGTAATTTTCCTACAATCGAATGTTTAGCTACTTCTTTTTTTTCTTTTTCCGTTGATTTGCATAATCCTCCCTTAGAATTTTATATTAAAATTAAATTTAATAGATGTTGTCCCTTTAAAACTATGAAAAGAAACTACAAAAAGGGAAATTATTTGGGTCATTGTTTACAATTATCTAACTTTAACTGAAAAAATTTGTTTTCTTCATCAGATGTAGATTTCTGCAAGAAGTTTTTTGAACAATCATTTAATGAACTAATTGACAAATACACTCCCAAGAAAAAAATTTTAACTAACCATTTTCCTGTCAGGTTTTCAGTCTCTCTTAAAAAAATTATTAAAAGGAAATCATTTCACCATGTAAATATTGGAAAACTAAAAGCTTAAATTATTATAACAATTTTGTTAATTATAGAAGATTGTCAAAGGTTATATATCATAGAGATTTTCAAAAATTTATACAAAATACTGAAAGTCATATTTCTGATAATCCTTTGCAATTTTTGGTCTCTAGTCAAGGATTTAAATATTACAAAAAAAATTACAGATGATTTTTCTCATTATTTCTCAGAGCTTTTTAAACAATCTAAATCTTTTACTAATTTGACTGAAAATAATGATCAAATTAAAGAAAGAATAGCATTTAATTCATTTATTGAATCTGATATTATTTTTGCTATTAAGCAGCTTAAATTATATTCTAGTGTGGTCTTTGAGAATATTCCAGCTTTCATTTATAAAGGATATGCTGAATATATTGCTTCTCCTCTTTTTCATATTTTTAATTGCTCTTTAGAAATTGTACTTTTCCTGCGTCCCTTAAAATTGCTAAAGTTGTACCTATTTTTAAGAAAGGATCTAGAGATTTGGTGACTATATGCCTATTTCAGTTCTACACACTTGCTCAAATATTTGAAAGATGTTTATATAATAAAATTATCTTGGATGTTAATAAGATTTTGGCACCAGAGCAGCATGGCTTTTTGCCTAATAGGTCCATTGAAACAAATTTGCTAACTATTTTTGATCACATTTAAAATTCAATTGAGAATCAATCTAGGTTGGATGTTATTTATTTTGATATGTCCAAGGTTTTTGATAGAGTTAATCATAAAATTCTTCTTCAAAAGCTTTGTAAATTAGGTTTTTCCAAATTATTAATTAAATGGTTTGACTTTTTTAAAAAATAGAATGTCTTGTGTGAAGTTTAACAATAAGTTGTCATTACCATATTATTGCTTTACTTGGGTGCCTCAAGGCAATGTTCTTGCACCTTTATTATTTAATGTATACATTGATGACTTAAAAAATTACATTAAATTTTCACATCTTCTATATTATGAAGATGATTGCAAAATTTTTAGACATATTTATTCTTTTAATGATTGTTTTTAGTTCAAAGTGATATAGATAATTTCCTGAATTGGTGTGAATATAATTATATAAATATAAATATGGATAAATGCTCCATTGTCTCTTACTCTAGAAAATCTGAAATCTTAAGGTTTTTCTACTACATTGGTGACTCTAAAATCATAACAAATAATCATCAAAGAGATCTAAAAATAATATTTTCCAATAATGGGTCTTTTTATAACCACATTAATTTTATGTTGAATAAATCTCTTAAAATTGTGGGAGCTATTGACAGATATGGAAAAGCATTTAATAAATTTACAAAAATTAAACTTTTTATATTCTTAGTTCTTCCAATCTTGGAGTATGTTTCAATTATATGGAATCCTCATAACAAGACAAATATCATAAGAATTCAATCTGTTTTTGACTTTAAAATTAAATAGTTTAAATAATAAACACTATATTGTGCTGAGACAAAAACCAAGAGATCTTAAATTTCTTCATAAATTTATTTCCCAGATTGTTTCTGTATCTAATTTGCTTTCTAGATTAAGTATCAAGAAACAGAATTATAACACTCATATTCACAATATTTTTTAACTTAAAATTTGTAAATGTGATATATTAACATTTTCCCCTTTATTTCGTTTACCTAGAACTTATAACGAAGATTTTGGTAATAAGCATATTTTTAATTTAGATTTTAAACAATTCACTAAAATCATCTTAAAAAAATATTATCCTTAATTTCATTTGATATATTACCTTTTTACTTATTTGTTCATTTTACTGTTTGTCTATTTTATTGTTTTTATTTTGTTTTGTTTTTGTTTTTTAATGCTTATTTAGATTTGTATATAATAATTACCTTACTGTGCAATCTATAATTGGCTAAATGCTGTTGATATGTACATTAAATAAATAAAGAATTGAATTGAAGAATTTAATTATTATTATTATTATTATTATTATTATTATTATTATTATTATTATTATTATTATTATTATTATTATTATTATTATTATTATTATTATTATTATTATTATTATTATTATTATTATTATTATTATTATTATTATTATTATTATTATTATTATTATTATTATTATTATTATTATTATTATTATTTGAAATATTTATCTAGGATTGTTCCTATCCCCAGACCGTTTTCGAGCAATGACTCTCTTCAGTGAGATATTTGCATGCTCTTTATTTATTATATATTGGTAAATGCAAACTATCTAGGTCATGTGATATATGACTTGTTTTCATATGTATACTGATACTCAGTCATTATAACTATTAATGTAAAAGAAATATTAAATCAGAGTTTAATTTTAATAAAATTTATTGCATCAAGTATACCTTCAAAGCTTTGGCAAGTCATGGTTAGTCTACTGAAAACATTAATAGTTTGCTGATTTAAATACTGTTTGATTTTTTTTGGTTTATTACATATTCATTTCATGTAATAACCATGCCTCTTTTATTTTACATTTGCGATCATTTTAGTTACAATAAAATCATTAAGTTTCAACTATGTATATTCCAGCATTCTTGGTAAATTGGGTAAACAGAACTTTAAAAAAAGAGGATTAATAATCAATAAACCAATGCCATTTAATGGAGTAAAAAAGCAATTCAGATGAATAAAGAAATCAATTGCAAATTATTAAGCAAAAAATTTAACCCTCAATGAACCATTGTCTTTGGCAGCTATTGAAAGATTTTGTAGAATATGGTTTCCAATCCACACTTAAAATAAAAGGAATAAAATAGCCGGATCATATTTTAAATACCAATCATCCAATCATAGAAGAACAATAAATAAAAAGACAAATTTCACTTGAAATATCTGATAAAATGAGATAGTGAACAACTAGAATATTAATCCTTATTCATTTGTAAAGATGCTTTCTAAGTCTAAAATTAAATACATTTATTTTATTTTACAAACAAACCATATATTGTTAATGCAAAAATTAATCATATGCATTTGACAGTATATATTTTTAAAAAATAAAATGAAATAATTGCTATGAATAGCAGATATATAATTATATACTACTAAACTGAATAATGTATAAATTAATTTTCAAACAAAATTTACCCAGAACACCAATTAAATGTGATATTAATGTAATAAGGCAATTTTCTAGTGTTATGTGAAGAAGAAAAATTATAGAACAAAGAAACTGATTAAACTTGGAAAGTCTGTCATTCTGAAATAGTGAAATAGATAGATAGTGTCTGAAAATAATGATATAATGGTCTTGAGACACATTTAGCTGTCATATATATATATGATTTGGGTTTCAAATTTGAGCAAAGTAAAATTATTTTCAAAAGGCTTACAATTTTTCTTTAAGGTGTTAGGCTCCAAACCATTTCAGCTAGGCATACATTGGTTGATTGTTATCTAGATATCCTTACCAATAAAATAAATAAAAATAGAATACACATTTATATTTTTATCTTGTAGCCTAATGAATACTGCTTTCTTCTTTCTTCACTGATCCTCTATGAGGGGTTTTAAGAGAAGTCTTTTCCCTATAATTGGCTATTTAATAAAAAGATTTTTCATTTTTACCTATATTTATGTGCATAGTGAACACATGATATAAAGTATCACTTCATTTCTATAGATAATAATATTATTTCATATTTTTAAAAAATGGTAATAAAATATGTTATTGAATTTAACATTCTTTTATCATTAGTGCTTTAATCTAAGTTAAATAAATGTATTAAATAACTTTAGCAAGAATTTAGAAAGTAATAATAATAATGTTATAATATAGTTATTGTTGTGGACCTTTATTTTCATTTTATGATTTATAACGTAATTTTTTCATCATATATATATGGGCTTTGTTTTTTAATAAAGTAATCTGTTGTGTGTTTGTATAAAAATAAAAAATATTTTATTTTAATCTTATATATTTACCTTTAGAAATAATATTTGAAATACAGACACTCGTCATATATCTGGAGCCTAATTGTAAATATAGGGGATTTGAACTCAGACTTACAAGCATCCTTCTACTATCTACACTATCTCATATCACTGATACAGATGATTACACATGTGTAGAAGAATCAATAATCACCAATACACATATTTTGTGCTGGACCAACTGATGAGGGCTTGTTCATCATAAAATATGTATATTGGTAATTATTGATCTTTCCTACATGTGTGTGAACATGTGTATCAGTGATATGAGATAGTGGTAATAGTTGAAAGATGCTTGAAAGTCTGAGTTCAAATCCCCTATATTTCCTTTAGAAATAATACAAAATAATATTATGTTGAATTTATTAATGGCATCATTTAAAGTTGCTGTCTTTTTGCTTTTTCCAGTCTTTTCTATTATCAGAAGCAGTTTTTTTGGGAATCCAAAAGGTTTTGCGTATTGATAAAAACTTAATTAAAATATAGTTGAATTTATGTGAGTTCTTGATATGATACAAAAATCAGAAATATAAGCATTTAATGGAGAATAGGTAGGGAAAGCAAAGGCAAGCAGCAGGAACATACAATACATACCATGAGGCACAAATATTAAGTTAATAGAAAACATTTTATACTTAAATCAAAAGATATTAATTTTTGATGTTACTTATTTAATCAAAAGCTAAAATAAGCTAAAATATTTATTTACATAAATGTAGTCTATTTATCTGTCTATAACAATTGGAAAGTAGAAAATAAAAATAAATAATTTTGTCAGTGTATCACATATTCTTAACTTAATCCTTTCTCAAATTACTCTATAGTAGTATTTATTGACTTTTCAATTACTGTAGTTGTATAGAGTGTAATAACATGGAACAATTTTGCTTTTGCTTCAATTCTGCAGTTTTTTCCCCCATAGTTACATGTTCAATGTTTGTAATCTAATGGTTGTCATTTTATAATTTAGTTTTCATTTCTGTTTTTAGATATCAACTTAACTATTAAATAAACATAGTTCTTAAGTTTGAATGTTAAATTATGCAACATGGCAGGAATGTTTTACATCATACTAGTAAAACAAAGAGGATTTTTTAAAAGCCTTTTTTTACCTTTACATATACACACACTTATATATATTTATTGTACCAGCATTCTAGAATTGATATTGTATGCATCTTCAAACAACCATAAAGTTGAAAATGCACTATTACAAATAAAAAAACAATGAATGATTTGTCAAGCATTGGTGGTTGAGAGGTCAGCACAGCTGCCTTACAAGCAGTTGTTTGGGTTAGCGGGTTCACTTCCTGGCCAATGCTATTACATAGAGAAAAAAACAATGAATGATTTTTAAAAAAAATTACCTAAAAACTTTAATATCTAACATACAGGCTATATACATACCTGTACAAACAATGTAATATATAGGGTATTTTGAGCTCAGACTTTCACACACCCATCAAACTCTCCATACTTATGTCCTGTACATGAGGGGTCAGAATGACTTATGGTCAACCTGGATATGATGAGAATGTCAGCATCAGTGTGGGCTTTGAGTGTTCCATCATTCGATTTTCAATAGATGGATTACTGAAGAGTTGGAGGGTGTAGTGGATTGAAGCCTGCACATTAAAATATGAAGATAGGCTATCTTAATATAAATCTGAGCATTTAAATACTAGATTAGCAAATATTAATATTTGACCAAAAAACAAACAACTTATTAGCCTCTATTAAGTCACATATAATAAATAAACCTATAAAAATATATTACATAATATTTTAAACACTTTTTATTACCTCAAAGCATGCAAAGTTAGGCCCTGCTGCCAAGCATGTGCAGAGCTTGTCAAAGTATGGGACTAATACTGAATTCTCAATTTTCTTAAAGTTACCATCCGAAATTTTATTCAATCCATTTTTAAGTAAAATTTAAAATGGTTTTCTTTTTATTTTTTCTCAATATTTAGTGATCATCATTTTTGTTGCACAAAATACTTATCTTTGCTATCATTATAGTATTAAAAACATTATCTTTCTAGATTATAATATTTTAATAGGTCAGTTATGATTCAGAGATGTAAATTAAATTTCTTTGTGTTTTACACAATTCTGAAACTCAATATAGAACACTTAACTATGTTTGTGCGATTCCACATGGATACCTGAAATTTATGAATAGTAGTAATGTCAAATAAAATATATTCAAACACACACATGTATACTTATATATATTGTGTAATAATGCTCAAGGATAAATGAATTTATAAATAATCGTTAAAATTATTTAACACTTAGACAATCTCAATATCAATAACAATATCAAACCATTGTTAAGGCAACCTTCTTTTAATAATAAAGATGGAATCAATATGGTCTTGATAATGGTTTGAGACTATTGATTGTTGGAATTCCAATTTTATTGTTAAAAAGAGGTTGCCTTGACAATGGTTCAAGATTGATGATTGGTATTGATATTGGAATTTTTTAATTGTTGACTGGTTTTAATCATTATATAATAAGACAGTTATATGCCACATACAACAACATAATAGTGTACATGCATATATATATAAAGATGAAAGGAAAAGTAGAAATAAAAACAAATAATTTTTTTTGTAAATATTTATTATATTGCACTGGAATAACAATTAAGGGTTAAATAATAATTTTGACACTTAAAATTATTATACATTATTTTAAATCATACATTTAAGAAAGTCTATTTAATGTTTATCCTAATTTTGAAAACTAAAACAAGCTTGTTTTTATGTTACTGGTAATTACATTCGAATATCGGCCTTTCAAGCCAATTGTGCAAACACTTTGCGAGTGTTAAATAATAAATGAATACCCTCTGACCAATACAAGATATAGAATTGATGCAGGAATAAAAAGAATCCCTCTTATTCCTACAACTCAAATATTTATATATGAGCAAATCTGAAGTACTGGCACAGAAGGTGCGACAATATAACGGTCACTTTAAATTACTATATACAATGTCTGAATGAATGACGCCGATGAAATTTTCTAGAATTTACTAAATGTCAAATTATAAAATTCCCCTATCTATTTTTAATTAGATTAAGAATTTTTTTAATTAAAACTTGTGATAACTTTTAATTTGATGTTGTTTAAAGGATTAAAAAAACTTTGAGATAAAAATGTGGTTTTAATTAAGATGAATTTTGAAAAAGCCATTAATTTATTGTTTTCAAATTCCACAGTGCACTATAAAAGAATGGATTTGAAAAAAATAATTTTATATAGCACTATTATTATAAAGTTATAACTGAAAACAAGTCAATACTAATGTCACAATGATAGATTTTGAAGTCATGTGTAAGTAATGTCCCTGCTTTTTTGTGATTCATAGCCCATATGTGTACTAAATAGGCCTGGCTGCCTGAATTCTATCAAATTAAAAAAATGACTGAATGTCAATAGTTACCCAACATGCCTTTCCTAAAAATGTCAATAGTACATTATTCTACTCTATTATGGACATGATTATAATGAACCAGCTTACCAAGAGATTGCAGTGCTAGTCAGCTTGTTGAAGGATTATCATGATATGATTTTGTACATATGCTAATTTATCTATATGCAGAGAAGGACAGATAAAGTTACTTTGTCATATTATATATATATAATCAATAGATGGAGCTTTACCAAGACCTCCAAACAAGTGTATTTGTTTACATAAACATCAGAGTCAATATTCACTGTCTCTTTCATTTTGCTCCACCCTCAGATCAGCTGATTTCAAGCTGATTTGCTCTCATCAGTGAAGGGATAGGAGTTAGAAACTAGACCTAAATATTAACTCCAAGCTTTGATTATGTGGAGAAACTGAACTGATATCAGACCCACATAGCTATCTAGTTTGATAGGCTGAGTTTGAAGACATTTAGGTGTCTAAAAAATTCATGTTTGCAAACTGATAGAAACGTTTTGCATAAACACTTGGAGTTAATATTTAGGTCTAGTTTCTAACTCCTATCCCTTCACTGATGAGAGCAAATCAGCTTGAAATCAGCTGATCTCTGAGGGTAGAGCAAAATGAAAGAGACAGTGAATATTGACACTGATGTTTATGTAAACAAATACACTTGTTTGGAGGTCTTGGTAAAGCTCCATCTATTGATCATTAATACAAGCGATAGCAGGTTTTTACGTATATAAAACTTGTTTTGTTTTTTTCATAAATGTACCTTTAAAGTTTTCATGCAGTGATATAGATTGCAGAAGCTTTGATTATGTGAAGAAACTGAACTGATATCAGACCCACATAGCTATCTAGTTTGATAGGCTGAGTTTGAAGACATTTAGGTGTTTAAAAAATTCATGCTTGCAAACTGATAGAAACGTTTTGCATAAACGCTTGGAGTTAATATTTAGGTCTAGTTTCTAACTTCTATCCCTTCACTGATGAGAGCAAATCAGCTTGAAATCAGCTGATCTGAGGGTGGAGCAAAATGAAAGAGACAGTGAATATTGACTCTGACGTTTATGTAAACAAATACGCTTGTTTGGAGGTCTTGGTCAAGCTCCATCTATTGATCATTAATACAAGCGATAGCAGGTTTTTACGTATGTAAAACTTGTTTTGTTTTTCATATATATATAAAGTACACACAGGTCTCAGCTGATGAGTGAAATAACATTATTTTAAATATTTAACTTCACAGTTTAAATCTTTAATTTACAAGTTTTAAAAGTAATTAAAAATAATGGACAAATAAAATTGATTTCTTTAAAATTCATACTATCTATTTTATATATGCATATGTACACACTTATATGTACATTTTATGTATATTTTTAACATCAAATTAACTGTCTTGTATGACTTAATAAGTTTATTTTTTTATCTTATAAAATATTATTAGGAGATAAATGCCAGTGTGTGCACACATTTGAATGGGTACCCACACACATGTTAAAATTAATCATTTATTTGTTACTAAAATTAATTGATTCTTTTATTATTATATGACAATTCAAATATATTAATTTTATTTTATTATACAGAACATCTGTGTGCTTATATAGATGTGTTCATGGAGACATATATATTTAAATCAATCATTATTTATGTATTATTAAAGTGAATTGATTTTTTATTAGTTTATGATAATTTGAACATGTTAATTTTATATTATTACATAGCATGTATGTATGCTTAGCTATAGTGTGTGTATTATTTTAATCAAATCAGAATGATGTATTCATATTTATAGCATACTCTATAGACCTTTCATTTTATTATTATTGTTTCTAATTAATAGATTTATATTTCATTATTTAAGCTCTTTCAGTGAATTTATTCAATTCTAAAATAGGCTTAAAATATTGTTGGTATTATCTCTTGCTCACAGTAACAGTTTATAGAGTTCTTGCTCCCTGAGCTGGATTTGTGCATAATGGTCAATTATATGGATAAGGGTTTATGTTTGGTGTTATGGACATTCATTTGATGGATCCTGGTTAATGCAAAGATATATTCTTTAAAGTTCATACCCTACATTTTATTTATAGTTTTTATTATTAGAAATTAAGGTTATAGTTGATCAGTACATTAATGGTACTAAGTGACCAGAGCATGATAATAATTAGCATGTTTCAGTATCTCAGCATTATTTTATATTTTTTTAATATTTTGATGCTTTAGCTCTTAAGTATGTGCATCCAAAATATCGTTTTTATGTCTGCCCTAAGTTTGGCCCTAAGTTTTAGCCTGGTCTATAGTGGACCACTTTCAAATCCATTTACAAGATTGACTGTTGATTTTTATTGTTGATTATTCATGATGATAAATGGTTATTATTATTCTCTGTAATGCTGGTGAAATTATTGACAGTTTATTATTGATCTCTCATGGTTGTTATATTCATCGTATATGTAAATTTTATGTATTAACTGAAGTTGATGATGATAACGCCAGGTTCACTTTTTAGTTCATACCATTACAATATATATATATGTGTGTGTGAATAAACATTTCAGGTTCAGCTATATTTTTTGTTGTCGTTAATATTTTCATTATACTGATATTCTATCTGGTTTTCACCAAATCATCATTTAGTAGTACAGATCATTACAGAAAGTTATAGAGGTGCCTAAAAAATTTAATATAATTCTGCTAATATTAATGAGAATATATGTTCAGATCTTTTATCCATAAAAATATTTACTTTAATATGTAATAAACTTATTATTTCCGTGTGTGTATATATATATGAAAATATACTAATATAAATAAAATGTCCATTAATATATTAGTGTATATTAATATACTAGTGTATATTGCTAGCTGGAAGTTAACTCAAAAGGAATCAGTTGTTTGGTTCAGACTTTATATTTATTCACAGTGTGTGTGTTGGTGAAATATTATAATGATTGGGAAGGTGATATGAATAAGCATATAAAAATATTGAACTAGCTAATAGAAAGGTTTATAGGACTAAGTAATGATTAATATAGATAAAATCAAATGTTACAGGTAAACGTTGCTAATGCTTAAACAAACTACACTGCCCATACACAGAACATTATATCATTCAACAAATATATATTGTGTGTGTACATGTTATCAAAAGATTAAATATGCAATGTTTTGAAATTAACTCATTGAAGCTGTTTACATATAATTAAAAAGCTCTCTAGTGTCAGAAAATGATAATAAATTTTAAAATTTTAATCGATCTGAAACAAAATTGATAATGTTTTCAATGTATTATATTTGAATGATTATAGAATAGTTTGTCATGTGATTATTAAAAGAAGACATCTGGATAATGATCCCATAAAGAATAAAAACTGTTTGATATATTGCATACATTTTATTTATTTTCAAGTTATTTATTATCAATACTGTTTAAGATTGATTAATATTTAAAATTTTATAACGAGAACAATATTATGGATAATTTTTAATATTGAAATTTGATCTTAGGAAATGATATATATATAATGCTAACATTATTTTTTATTTCCTATATAGAAATTGTTTGATGTTTCAAACATCAAGGTTTGATGAAAAAATCAACCAATCTTTTGTAAGATGTTTTTTTTTTTATTAATTAGCTCTGACATTATCATTAGCTTGGAAAATCACTGGAGATCGCAACAAATTTTACAATCTAATTATATAACTGAAAGACAGGCTTATTTATACCTGTGTCTATATATATATATGTAATATTAGGGTATGAGCACAGACTTTCACATGACCCACCACTCTCCACTCCATCTAATAACACTGATACACTTAAACACATATATGATGAAAAGATAAATAATCACCAATATACGTATTTCATGCTAAACCAGCAATCATCAGTTGGTCCAGATTATCATCTCTACACATATATACTATACGTGCTCAGATATATATTAAGATAGACAATCCTCATACATTAATGGACAGGCTTCAATCTACTCCACACTCCAACTCTTCAACCGTCCATCCAATTGAAAATCTGATGATGGAATGCTCAAAGGCCACCCTGAGGCCAAGATTTTTGTCACACCCATGTTGACCTAAGGTCAATCTGAACCCCACATGTACAGGACATAATCCATTAAATACATATGCAAGGATGGGCAGACATCTCTATAATGTAATAACTGAAAGACAGGCTTATTTATACCTGTGTCTATATATATATGTAATATTAGTGTATGAGCACAGACTTTCACATGACCCACCACTCTCCACTCCACCTAATAACACTGATACACTTAAACACATATATGATGAAAATATAAATAATCACCAATATACGTATTTCATGCTAAACCAGCAATCATCAGTTGGTCCAGATTATCATCTCTACACACATGTGGGGTTCAGATTGACCTTAGGTCAACATGGGTGTGACAAGAATCTCGGCCTCAGGGTGGCCTTTGAGCATTCCATCATCAGATTTTCAATTGGATGGACGGTTGAAGAGTTGGAGTGTGGAGTAGATTGAAGCCTGTCCATTAAAGTATGAGGATTGTCTATCTTAATATATATCTGAGCACTTATAGTATATATGTGTAGAGATGATAATCTGGACCAACTGATGTTTGCTGGTTTAGCATGAAATACGTATATTGGTGATTATTTATCTTTTCATCATATATGTGCTTAAGTGTATCAGTGTTATTAGATGGAGTGGAGAGTGATGGGTCATGTGAAAGTCTGTGCTCATATCCTAATCTAATTATATGTAAATACGCTCACAATATTCAATATAATCTTAAAGTTTAGCAATAATTTAAGAGGCTTATTGAACTCAAATTTAGTGGTCATTAGGCTGATGCAAAAATTTGAATTAAAAATTCCTATATTTCCATTCAAGTTTTAAGATCATGCACAATGTTACCCGCCTCGAAAGTGCTTAGCGTTTAATATTTTTGCACTCTTTATAGCTTCTCTTTCAAACGCTTCACGCCGCTTCACACGCTTTTAATTTTTTTTATTTATTATAATATTAAGAGAAAAGTTTAAAATTCTTAATAATAAAATTGGATTATTATATTTGTTAAAATCTCAGCTGACTTCCCAAGCTATTGATAATGTCAACGTTAATTTACAAAAACACATATCTAGTATAAAATTAGTTTATTTTTTTCTTTGAACAATGCCACTTAAAATATCAGAAAATTTTTTATAGAAGGGGTATATAAATAACATTACCATTATTACATATTTGTAATAATTTAGTTATAATATATATAAAAATAGGCAAAACTCTCCATACATTAGTGCCACTCAGTGCAAGCCAGATCTAGGTGCAGTGCTCTCAGATCCAAAGCTCCGCACTGACGAAAGCCACAAACTAGAAACTAGTCTGGGGAAGATAGGGATTTTATACACAAGCCTTTTGGCATGCATTGATTACTCTGGCTTGCACTGAGTGGCACTACTGTATGGAGAGTTTTGCCTGTTTTAATAACAGTTATGAGCAAACATAAGAAATGGTGATCATGTGATGTTTAGTGATATAAATATATATGTCTGTATAAAATTATATTATCAAGGGATCTGGAAGAAAATAATGTGTTCATATTTATTTACTCAATAATAATTAATATTTGTTTAATAACCATTAAAGTATCTGATTTGTTATTATTGTATTATTAAAAATAAATATTTCAATTTTAATATTAGATTTAACTCAACATATTACTAACATTATATAAAAAGAAATATGTTCTAAAATGTAGCTCTCGATGTTTCAAATTCATTTGACTTTGATTTATTTTTTTCCTTTTTGATAAGTGAAATCATATAACTATTAAAATTATTTATGCTGACATGAAATGCTGACGTCTTTATTTATTCCATCTTTCCTTTTTCTTTAGAAAGATGCATCAAGTAATTAATTTTGTCATTATTATATCAACAAATGAAATTTTTAAAATAGGAAGTAAACACAGAAGCCTTACATTTAAAACAACTGAATGTTAGAATAATTTAATTAAAATAATTGTAGCTCGGATAGAATAAAAGTTTAAATACATCTAGTATCAAAGAATGTTAATAATCTGTAGCTTAAATCTTTTTATTTTTCTACATTTTCAATAAAATAGCATATAAAACAGGCAAAACTCTCCACACAGTATTGCAACTCAGTGCAAGCCAGAGTAATCAATGGATGCCAGAAGGCTTGCGCATAAAATCTTCATCTAGCGCCTACTCATCCAATATCCCAGACTAGTTTCTGGCTTGTGGCCTTCATCAGTGAGGAGCCTTGGATCTGAGAGCACTGCATCTAGATCGTAGTCTGGAAATGTTGGACGAGTAGGCACTAGATGGGGATTTAATGCACAAGCCTTCTTGAATACATTGATTACTCTGACTTGTACTGTGTGGCGCTACTGTATGGAAAGTTTTGCCTGTTTTAATAACAGTTATAAGCAAGCATAAGAAATGGTCATCATGAGATGTTTATTGGCTTAAAATAGCACATATTTTAATCTGTGAAATTATTAGTGATTATTAATGCCTAAATTATGTGGCAATTATTCCCAATGGAATAATTATTTCAAAATTATCTGTACACTAATTAATATTTATTTAAATATGTTTGATATAAACAAAACATTAGACAAGTCAATTTACAATGAGAAAATAATTGACCCAACATTAGAAAATCCTATCTACATCCATAGTATATAATGATTCATTTGCTATCATCATATATCTGGAACTCTGATTACGACAATAGATCAGAAATCATGCATTTCAAGATTTATTTCCCACCCAGTGGACCAATGAGCCCAAGGTACTTTATCCAAATCTCTTTCCATTTTGTTTTGATTAGTTCAAGCCCTCAAGAATTAAGAAAATAATGGCAGTAACAGGCTTAGTTAATTGTAAGTTATTAGCTGTAATCTTTGTTTGATATCACTAATCAGTTGGAACTGAATTTAAGACAATTTCTACTGATAAATATTTATATTCAGATAGCCTTACTTAGAGATTACTTATAAAAGGAAAAGGAGCATAGGAAATATCTAAAATGGCCTGTTCCACACAAACTGTGGTAATGCAAAAGATAATTATTATAAATTATTTTTCCCTAAATATAGGTAGAGAAAATGTTCAAACTTTACGTGATACAAACACTTCAAGATCATTAAACAGGCAAAACTCTCCATATAGTAGTGCCACCCTGTGCCAACCAAAGTAATCAATGGATGCCAGTAGGACTTGTGCATAAAATCCCCATCTAGTGCCTACTCATCCAATATTCCCAGACTAGCTTCTGGCTTGTGACCTTCATCAATGAGGAGGCTTGGATCTGAGAGCACTGCACCTAGATCTTAGGATCTAATGCAACCCTCCAGCAGACACCTTTTATCTCTACTTAACTACAAAATTATGAGAATGAAATTGAAAACACAATAATATTTTCAATCTAAACTCAATAACTTATATAGTCATATGGGTCTGAACTATTCAGCACCCATACATTTTGGTGTCTTTGGCTCTTTACCAACCATAGCACCACTATCCTATTAGCAGGATTGGTGTTAAACCACTAAACATCACATGATCACCATCTCTTATGCTAGCACATAATTGTTGATTACTCTGGTTGGCACAGGGTGGCACTGCGGTATGGAGAGTTTTGCCTGTTTAATAACAGTTATGTGCCAGCATAAGAGATGGTTATCATGTGATTTTTAGCACTTCAAGATCAGAAACAAAAAGATTTTATGAGGTTTAAGAATGTGTCAAGGGATTTTAAAATGATATAACTACTCTTAGTGAAATTCCTCTCTCAGAAAAGAAAAAGTTTAATAAAACAAATGGCTGCTGACAAATTTTGGCAGATGCCTACTGAAAGTTATTGAGTCTAATTTAGTATCTATTCCTGGAATTTCTCATTGTATATAATGCCAATGGTGTTAAAACATGGTGTGCTGATACAAGTGATTATTTAATTTGTGCCTGTACTCCAACATTAAATTTCAGAGATTTCAGTTATTGCAGCCATACTATTAAATTATCAATATTTCTTCTCTAACACTTTAATGCATATGTTGATAGAAATAAAAAATTTTAGTCAAATGTTGTTGGATATAATTCTGTAAATTCAAACAGTTTGTTGGTATTAAATTTTGGCACATGATGTTGATTGACAATCACCATCTCTTTCTTCAGATTAAAAAATCTATTATAAAAGGAATATGCATTTATACGTGCCCAAAACAATGGTATTTAATCGATTATTTATAGCTAGGAATTAGAATACAAAAGAAAATTAATATTATGAGTACTTACAAGAACCAATTGTTGGACACAATCATAGATTAAAATGATTCTTTAGAAAGTATCTACTGTTTGTAAATGTTGAAATTGTTATTTTGAACCTTCAGGAATAATATATTCCTAAAATGTGGAATTCTCTGAAAAAGTATATTATGGATACAAGCAAATCTATTCTTGGGTTTGCAAAAAAACAGAATCACGACTGGTTTGATTTAGCAATCATATATTAATCCCTTCCTAGCTTGGGTGAGGGTGAAATAGTAAAAATAACACTATGGAAATACTATTCATTATTAAATAATCTCTAGTCTAATGAACAACTGATAAAAATTATTGATTTGATTAGAAGAAAATGTGGCATTTTCTGCTTGGCAGAATAATAAACTAAATATAAAATTTTATAATAAATATAGTGATTTCAATAATTTACAAGAAGATTCAACTATTATTGGTTGATTAAAAAACAAAAAAGATACAGACATTTGCTGATCTTTAATATACTGAAAGCAACATATAATGATCTTATTAAATCCAGCAATGGCACTCTCTTATATGATGATAATATTTTGAACAGGAAATAGTAGATTTTGATCAATTTTTAAACAATGATACAAGAATTGGAATATTCACTTTTAAAGATATATCCATATTATGTGCTCAGTTAGATGACAAAAATGGTTTAGTTTTGTGTATTTAAAATAGCTATTTACAATTTTAAAAATGAAAAGGCTTCAGGTCATCATGAAATATCTGAAGTTTTAAAAGTTCATGATAATACATTATCTCCACAAATATAGACATTTTTTAAAAATATATGAACTCATGAAGGTTCGCAAGAGATCTTAAGCAAGCGATGATTGTTCCAATTTTAAAAAAACCAAGTGAATAAACAAGATTGCTTTAATTATCATAAAATGTTTTTATTATTCACTTTAGCAAAAGTATTTTTAAAAATTTTGTTTTGTTTCCAGTCATGGATGAATGGCTATCAGTGACTCGATGAAACTTTAGAGAATTAGAAAGCCCTATAGGCATAGCATTTGTTGTCAGGCAAATGCAAAAAATATGCTGGAATCAAAGAAGTGATTTATATATTGTTTTTATGTATTTGGTTATGTCATTTTAGTCCAATTAATCTAACAGGTTTGTGGTATTTGTTGGAAATTAGTTATTGTTGGCCAAAGTTTATTTATATTATACAACATCTTTATGATGAAATGAAAAAAAATGTTTCCATTTCAGGTACAAAATCAGGCACATTTGAAATGAAAGCTGGGGTTAAACAAGGATGTGTACATGCCCAAACACTTTTTTCAATTTTTATGATTGTAGTCTTTGGATCTACTTATAGGCAATTCTATGAAATAAGGATTAAGATGTGATACAGGTTAGTTGGTGGATTAATTGGAAGCACAAATAAAAACCTCATTTTCTTACATTTTACATTTACAATATTCTCCTGATTGTTCTACCCTTTACAGTTCAAAAGTCATTGTACAGAATATATTTAATGTTTTAAATGCACTGTATAAATACTTTGATTTATTAGTTAATATTTAAAAAAAAAAACAAATCTTTCATTAGCCAGTTACTAAGAAAAAGCCAGTCGTTTTTAGCTTGGATTAATTTGATATGTTGTTGGTTCTTAAGTTAAAAAACATCAATTTCATTACTGGAAAGTAACTACTACAACTAAATTCAGTGTAGAGTGATAATTTTACCTACTTTATTGTTTGGAAGTGAGACTTGGATATCTGTAAATGCAATATTAAGGCATTAGAAATATTTCATTTAAGGATCTCAATGAAATTTAAAATTTACAATGTCTTCTTCAACTTGATGGACAAGATATTGTAAGAATCCATTATTATAAAATCATATGAGTAAAACATTATCAATGCTTAAGGGATTAAAGGTATAGTTACTTGAGGTGGTTATACAATGCTAAAAGGCAATGTAACCCTATTATATATTGAATACTGTAATAGCCAGTACATGCAGTCCAAATTTTATCAGTTGCATTTTAGCCTATTGATAATTTTAGATCAGAAGAACTCATTAAATCATGTGATATATTGTTTTCCTTTCAAAGGCTTACAGTATTTGAGTTGGTACATGCCCATTATTATTCAGAATGTTAAATAATAATGCAATTTTATTTTTAATATTTATAATGTTAAGAGACAACTCATATACCATTTTAGCATTTATTCTATAGTTTAAATAGATATATATAAATGCATCTTTTTTAACATATGGACCAAAATTGTGTGACAACTATTCACCCCACTTACGTTAACATACAATTAATATAATTTTATGTAACAAATTTTAAGTCTAATTAAGAGTTTATTTTATGTCATATCTGCAAATTAAAGGATTTGTGTGTGTGTGTGTTGGGCAAAACATTAGATAATTCAAAATTCCAAAACCAAATTTAATTTTGATTTATTATTGTATAAACATTATACAATCTATCCATCTATCTATCTATCTAATTATCTATCTATCCATTTATATATATATATATATGCTGTTGCCAGAGCACAATATAGACCACATGTGAAATGGATGGATGAAATAAAAAAGTGTGCAGGGGTGATGTGGAGAAGAGAAGCTAAAGATTGGAGAAGATGGATTAAACTTGGAGAGACCTTCATCCTGCAGTGGATTGATAATGGTTGATGATGATGATGATGATTACCTTAACTATACGTATAGAATTACCTATTTCTAACAAACCCAGTAATTAAAGAGGATTACGCACATATATTAAACATTCAATAATGGCACAGCCAAATCATATCCTCCAGAAATTAATACTATTATTCATTACCAACAAGACATAATTACATTTCCTGGCCATCCAAATGCCCTGATGCTAATAAAAGAAGTTTATGGGTATTAGCAATATTTATTTGGTAAATTCCAGATAGCTTTTACTTCTTTTTATTTTTGCCTGTGTCAGTGATGGTTCCGTTTAGAGTTTATTATTCACGTTATGGAGGTAATTTTCTTATTTTTAATCAGATCAAAACTAAATTACGTGTATTATTATTCATTCAACGAGTTAATAATAATTAAGGAGATTGCTGCTTTTAAATTTCTAAAAATATATATTTTAATCAATAAACATCAAAATAATAAAAGCATAAACTAATTATTACTTCTATCTTTAAAATTATACTAACAATTATATATATATATATGATCCCCACTGGTTGATTAATACAATTTAATATTAGATTAATAAATATAATATATAATTAACAAAGAAACATACAGAAAGTTTAACTGGATTATACATAAATTCTATTAATTAGTAATTAAAGTAATTCAATAATGAATTTCTAGCAATTGATTAATAATTGAAGGAAATAATACTTCACACTCCTCTTGCCGTGACTGTTTTTTTTCTTCTTTGAATTAGAATATGATTGAGATATTTACAATGGTCATAGATTTGCACATTTAAATATTTGTTTTATGTAATCTGAGGTATGATGGGATATAGGCAGTATGACGAACATCATGACAGCATTTTGGCAGCAGGATAGAAAAATGGCACTGGCAAATACATAGGAATCTAGCCACGTATTTGGATATTTGCTATGGCAAAGGTAAAAGCTTTCACTTGGTAGCACATCCCATCAAATTGTTCCAATTCATTATAACTCATAGCAACAATAAAAAAAACTCTTCTAAAGCTCTTGTGGTTACTTTTTATACCCCTCCTATCTCCCACACATGTTCTGTCACTCTTTTTTTCTTTTATATGAATTTACTTCACACCTGGTTATTTTCAATTAGTCCTTAAAATTGTTTACAAAGTCTAAATATAATTTTTCCATTATAAATTTATTATGTATTTCCAGCTAGATACAAACACATCATGAACCCCCACTTTACAAGAAAATACAAAAATAGATTTTAAGAATAATTTATACATGTTTCTTATATTTCTCTTCTTAAGTTACATTCCTAAGAAACATTTGTATTATGTATAAACATTCAAATCACCATCTTTAATCAGATCACATCTTTTTTTTTCAAAGATGTTATCTACATTTGATCTACATTCTTTCTATAATTAAAAATAATTAGGATCGAATGTCCATTTTAATTAGATAATATATAGGGTATATGAGCACAGACTTTCACATGGCCCACCACTTTTCACTCTATCTCATAACACTGATACACCTGAACACATATATGTCAAAAAGATAAATAATCTCTAATATATGTGTTTCATGCTAAACCAGCAATCATCAGTTGGTCCAGATTATCATCTCCACACATATATGCAATAAGTGCTCAGATATATATTAAGATAGCCAATCTTCATACTTTAATGGACAGGCTTCAACTCCACACTCCAACTCTTCAATCATCCATCCAATTGAAAATCTGATGATGAAATGTTCAAAGGCAACCCTGAGGCTGAGATTCTTGTTATACCCATGTTGACCTAGTAGAGATATCTGCCCATCCCTCGTATATGTATAAAATGGATTATATCCTGTACATAAGGGATCAGATTGACTTTGGGTCAACATAGGTGTGACAAGAATCTCAGCCTAAGGGTAGTCTTTGAGCATTCCATCAGATTTTCAATTGGATGGATGGTTGAAGAGTTGGAGTGTGTAATGGATTGAAGCATGTCCATTAAAGTATGAAGATAGGCTATCTTAACATATATCTGAGCACTTATTGCATATATGTGTGTGGCCATGGATTTGCATATTTCAATATCTGTTCAATGTGATTTGAGGTATTATGTTTCATTAAAGTGGGTGTGTAGATCTAGAATGGTATATAGGCGTGATGATTAACATCAAGTCAGCATTTTGGCAGCAGGATTGGAATATGATACTGGCAAACACATTAGAAATCTAGCCACTTATTTGGGTTTGCTATGGCAAAAATGAAAGTTTTCAAATGGTAACACATTTTTTCAAATTGTTAAACCATTTATCACTACTGCATTTTTTACAATTTGTTACAACTCACAGCAACAAAAAAAAATTCTGCTAAATTTCTCGTGGTCAACTTTTATATCCCTTTTCTATCTCCTGCACATGTCCTATCTCATTTTTTTCTTTTTCAGGAATTTACTTCTCACACCTGGTTATTTTTAATTAATTCTTAAAATTATTTACAGTCTACCGATTAATTTTCCATTTTAAATTTAGTGTACATTTTCAGCTAGATGCCAACAGTTCTTCATGACAGCATGAACTGTATCTTTTACAATAAAAATACAAAATTAGGTTTTAAGAATAATTTATACATATTTTCTTATATCTTTTCTCTTATTAAGGTCACATTCTTAAGAAGTATTGTATTGTGCATAGACATTCAATCATCATCTTTAATCAGATCAAATCTTTTTTCTTCAAAGATAAAACATCTACAGTCTTTTTATAATTAAAAATAATTAGATCAAATATTAATTTTAATTAGATAAGTACATTTTCTTATCTTTGTTTTTGTCTGGTCTCATATATATATATTATTGTTATTATTATTACTTGCTAAAATACAATTATTATGAAATTACCCTTTATCTAAGCAATCTCTCCCCTTTTCCTCATTGAACTTTAATAAATGTTGTACCATAAATGACACAATATATATATATATTTCAAATTTATATGTAACTTCCAATCTTGAACAGTGGATCAAGTGCTTTTAATAAACATTTCAGCAGCCCCACCCTAATAATAGACTGTTCAGCCATAGCTGCTCTGAATTTATATAATTACCAAACCTAGTAACTTTTTTTAAAATGATAAAACTAATACAATCCAGATGCAAGCATACCCTCATTTTTATATGACCTAATTCAAAATTTCATAGAAAAGTTCATTATTTATTTATTTGAAAGCAATGCACATTAATTTTATGTCAAATATCAGTAATATAAAAAATACAGCATTATTTTAACTTTATATGTAATCTCTGGTCTTGACCACTGAACTAAATATTGTTGATAAACATTTCAACATTTCTCATTTTATTAGACTGCTTAGACAATTCAAAATGACAATGCCTTGGATGCATATAGGAATTAACATTGTTATTTTTAAATGTTACTCAATTTTATATATATACTACCCATGGCAGTTAATGCAAATCGTTATTTTGCATTGATTGAATAATCTAAAAAAGTGGGTACTGAAATGTTTATCAACAGTATTTGGTTTCATTGTGCAAGACTGAATGTTAATGATATTACAAATATTTGACTTAAAATTCTTCCCTTACATAGACTTTAAAAATGAGTAAGTAATGAATTCTTCTACAAAAGTTAAAATAAATAAGTTACTGTGTTAACATCTGAATTGTAATAGTTTCGGTTTTGTTTGAAAAAGTCATTTGGTAATTCTTATATAAATGTACAGCAGCTATTACAAATAATCATTTTGCATTATGTAAGTATTAGTGAAGTGTGTGTGCTGGAATAACAGCATTTGCTTCTTTGGTCACCCCATAGTTGTTATATGAATATACATAAATGTACATATGCTAAAAGTTAAATAGATGATGGGGGGAGGGGCAGGATATTTATTCCATGTTGTTATTATAATGTTATTTTGTTATGTCCATAATCTTCATTTAATATTGAAATTATTTAGTTAGATGTCTTTGTTCATAAATAGAGATTAATATTTGAGAAATAAATGTTTGTTCCATTGTAATATGATGGGTGAACAGAATCAGATGCTCATCATTCTCTTTAGTTATAGAATAACATCCTAAATATGTTATGATGAATATATAGAGCTTGAAAATTTTATGTACTTTGTGCTTAAATTAAAAAATGTTTTCAGTAATGTACAGTTAAATGTTTAATTTAAATCATCAACCAGCATCAATTAACACTGCTATGTAAATTTCTATAAATAAATGTAGTGATATTAGGAAGATTAACATTCATATGATTAACAAATCCTTCCAATTGTTTTATATATATATATTGTACCGGTCAAAACAGTCTGCTCACTTAACAAGATTCAAATCCTAAGCAAAAGTACCTCGAATCCAATCATGCTTGAGATACACAGGTCTGGAGCAATCCTGAATTCTAACCTATTTGCCTATTCTTCGCATCTCTGACCCAATGAACAATAATCCTGATGATACAGCACAATTATTTTAATTCCAGGCCTGGAAACACAGTGGGAAAGCATAAGATCAGAATGATGATGATGATCGAGATAAGAGTAGCCCAGGAATTACATTTATTAAAGTTTATATTTATCAATGCTAAGTTATTAGCTAAAGAAAATAATTCTAAATACTAATTAGAAAATAATAATTCAAAACAAACCAGGATTTACAGGAAATAGATATTTAATAAAATATTGAGAAAATACATATTATAACGATCGAAATGTGAAGATCGAATCTAACCGCAAACTACGATATCTGCTCTACGGGGTGCCATCTAGGCATTTAAACCTAGAAAAATTTATAGAGTAGGCAGATACGCACTGTTAAGATTCCACTTTATTTAAATATTCAGATCGTTAGCCCAAGTCACTAGCTCAGTGGAGTAGCAGAGATAATAAAATATAAATTTTATATCTTAAATATAAAAGAATAAAAGCCACTGCCAGAAATTAACACATAAAAATATTTATTTATGCACATATAAAATAACATTTAAATTTTGAGAAATAAATTCAACATTTTAGATTTTTCTATTAATCTTTAGTTTTACATTTAAGTAAATTATAACCATGAGTTTAATATTTATTTAGTGAGTCAAGTATGAATAGACTACATAGATCTTCATTTGAAAAGAAAATATTCTTCCTTGATTTAACCTTAGGCAGCAAATTTCGCAATCAAATTGGTGCCAATCCATCTGATACATTTATGTATTCAATGTAGCATGAAAATACGACAACACAAAATACTATACTGTCAGGAATGTACATCTGATCAGTAAGTAGAATTAGAGAAGACATTGTCTCTCCACCAACAGGAATGTTACATCTGTTGGTGAGTAGAACAATAAACACAAAACTCCATAGGAATGGACTGCGGTCCTTTGCCGTCTTACAAACCCATCCATAGGCAAACAGAAGGTGTGTGGCATATATATATAATCCTGCCCATAGCAGATCTCATACTACATCTACAATTACACAAATATATCCAATCCATTGAACCAATTCAACTACGAAATGAATAACCTAAGATTACCCTCCCTTAATATAACTTTACAAAACTATATAGCCATTCACGCCCGACTTAAATTTAACATTTAAATACATTCGCACAGATTATTTTTATACAATTTGTTTTATAATGCCGAGTATAGATCGGCTGCACAGATTCCATGGTCAAAAACATTCCAAATTAAACACAACCGATCAAAATACAAAGTCAATCGATAACATCAATTGCTGAGGGAATACAGGAGACTCTTTGGTGTTCATCATAAGACACCGCAGTGACATTGTTGACTTATATGTTCTAATCGACTGTGAAAACCACAACATAATCAACCGCTAACGAATCTATGCAATGTCTATACCCAATTTAAATGTAATGCATTTAATAATTTCTACAATAAATATTATTACAAATAAAAATAATAAAATGGAAATGATTTTAGCAAAACTTAACTATATAAATTTAAGCAATCAATTATTAATTTGAAAATCAAATAAGAGTTCATTTTAAAATTTAAATTAGCTGCATCTTTAAAAAAAAACAATGACGAAAGTTCTTAATTACTTTTTTTGTTGTTGTTGTTAATTTGTAAAGTTCATAGCTCACGGTAGAAGAGTCCAGGTTTCTGCTTTTAATTCCCGCGATGCCTCCATTGGAAGATAATGTTCTGGAGATAGCAATAGCTGGTTCAAGGTATCATGGTCTTTTCATTTTTTTTTTAAATAGAGTGTGGTATGTGCATCCTACCACATCTCTCAAACACAAAATGCTGGAACTCTCAGAAAAAACTGTATTTCCCTTTTATATTATCCACATGGATTCAATCAACAAAACGTCACTAATCCATCACTTTCGTTAGGGTCCGAGCCAAGGCTTAGTGCTTCCATTGGTCAAGCTAATTTCTCTTTATTTTCTTATCTATCTTTCATCAGATCATTTTAATTATACAAGAGCCCAAGGCTAGCTTGCTTTTCAAACAATTTATAAACAATCATTTCCATTTACAGATTACAAGAATTAATTAATACCTGTTTTTATTTTTAAATCTTGTACTTTTTTTTTATAAAAAAGTACGTTCAAATACTTATTTATTTGTTTTTTTTAAAAAAAATATTTTTAAAGTTTGGCATCTGTGCGAATGTATATACATTTAACAAACATTTTAGTTTTAGCGTTTAGTTTTTTACTTTTATTTGCGAACTTTTAAGTTTTTATTTTAAATTAATGTAAGTGATATTAGGAAGATTAACATTCATATGATTAACAAAATCCTTCCAATTGTTTTATATATATATATTGTACCGATCAAAACAGTCTGCTCACTTAACAAGATTCAAATTCTAAGCAAAAGTACCTCGAATCCAATCATGCTCGAGATACACAGGTCTGGAGCAATCCTGAATTCTAACCTATTTGCCTATTCTTCGCATCTCTGACCCAATGAACAATAATCCTGATGATACAGCACAATTATTTTAATTCCAGGCCCAGAAACACAGTGGGAAAGCATAAGATCAGAATGATGATGATGATTGAGATAAGAGTAGCTCAGGAATTACATTTATTAAAGTTTATATTTATCAATGCTAAGTTATTAGCTAAAGAAAATAATTCTAAATACTAATTAGAAAATAATAATTCAAAGCAAACCAGGATTTACAGGAAATAGATATTTAATAAAATATTGAGAAAATACATATATATATATGTTACAAAATGTTTCACGCTTGGGATGACATTGTTTATTTACAAAACTTGGGACTTGTTTTTATAAAATTCCCTTTATTAATCATTTACTGAATACAATTTTATAGTGTGTATTGTAACGCGTGTGGAGTTAGTATGCCAATTTAATAACATTTTACTAACAGAGCATTGTGGATGCCTAAAATAAATATAAAAGATTGTGACAGGTTTAGTAGTAAATGATTTGATAAACAGGCAGAATATACGATCTCAATCACTTATCTACCTTATAAAAATCATTATATATTTTTTTATTGGCATTGTTTGGAAAAGACGTCTTTGGAACTTATAAATAAAAAACAAACAATGTGTGACATTTACGAGAATACATGATACAATTATTAATATAAATTGATTTACGTCTATGGGAATGATAAGTATTTTAAAAGAAAGCAGCTTTAGAATCAACATACTGACTAATTAGCATGTTGGCACCTTTCATGAATGAGTCATTATTTCCAACACCTAACGAAAGGTCAAACAGGCATAAATCCATTAAATAAGCCAATAACCGATGCTAGCAGGTCATGAAAAAAATACGGATCTTATGGTAGTTTGAATACTTCATCATTTTAAGACATTTGACAATGAATGAGGATTGATACATCCACCATTTTGACAATACAGTATCGAATGGAGAGATTTGATTTGAATGCCCAGAGCCAGCTATATGGAACTTCTGCAGCACAATCAAAACCCTATAAACCTCACATACCACAGGGAGTAGAATATACCCCTGATTACGAACGATTTTGAGAACTAGTAGGAGGTGAGATTCAGATTTCCAAAGTCCCCAATGACAAAGCAATAGAGAAATATATATGTGGAAGTACCATTAGAGAAAGGAAAAGTATGCCAGCAGCATTGTACATGTACAATAAACTTAATATACTATATTCTGAAACCTGTAAATAGTTTGACTTCTGCGCAATGATATGTTTAAATTAAGAATCATTCAGAAAATTATACTACAAAATAACTCTTTAACTAAGACATTAATTTGATTCCCATATGCATATTACTGATAAAATTAGCCTTCCAGGTAACAGCAAGAAAAGGTGGAATAATTATATTAACATTCACGATCTTTTAAAATGAAAATTTAAAGTCAAATTCAAATAATAAAGTAAAATATGCATCCACAATAAAATATTTTAGAAAAAAAAACATGAATAAAAGATTTAAATATAAAATCAACCTAGCAAGCGATTTCAATTTTAAATAAACAGAACTTTATTGATAGATTTTAAATGCAGCCCCCACTTCTTTCCAAATTAAACAATTATCCCCCCCCCTTTCAAACTCATGAGTTTGGGTGTTATTGGCATATTATAGAAAATAAATTATATATATACATTAAACAAAATAAGTTAACTATTTAATACAGCCACACAAAGCTATATAACATAAATAAGCATGAAAGAGCATAGTTAGAATTACATTATATTAGCAAGGGATTAGAGAGAGAGAGAGTTAAAGAGAATAATTAATAGAAATTTATAAATAAGTATATGAATTAAAATACAAAGGTTGAACTACATATTACAAAAGGATTTGCTTATTAAAGCAGCTCTACATTAAGTGAGGTTACCTAAGCATGGTAAGTAGATACAGAATAAGCAGTCAATCAGTTGGGTCAGCAGTCGGAACAGTGATCATACGGTCATCTTGTATGGTCAGTCAAATGGATGGAACTTGGCAGCATCAGGTAGACAGTCTTCCGAGAGACCCACAGAAAAGTGCTTCTTTTCTACTCACAGTTCATAGCACTGAACTTCTGTTGACTTCTTAAAATGCTAAGGTCTTGAAACACTTCTGAAAATTTATTTTACTGGAAGACGTTCTCACAGAATTTTCTAAGTAATTGAAAGTAACTCAGAGTAAAAACTGAAAGTAACTGACTGAAAAGTAACTAAGTTTAATGACTAACTCAAAGTAACTAAACTAAACTGACTTCTTTTGTTCTATGGGCCCTTTTTATACACCATTTTATTCCCCCAAGAATGCAATCTCAGTTACCCACAGCTATCTCTATAATCTCTTGATTAAATAAAAAACATTTAATTAGTAAAATTTTCAAAACAGGTAAGGCTCGAAATACCATTTTAGATATTTTTAAAGATTTCCAAACAACTAACAAAAGAATTGCTTATGATTTTAATTAAGATTTATAATTTTAATTAATAAAAACAATCTGATTATAGATAAAGATAATTTCAGTATTTCGAGTCTTCCCCATTTTGCCTTGTTTTTACATTCCAATACTTTAATTAAATACACACATATAAAAAGATATTTACAATTATATAAGAACATCTCATTTTCAGCAATAAATATTAATAGAATTATTGCTTCGTTCATATATATATATATATATATGCATCATGCACACTACTGTTTTACTTTACTAAAGATTTTTAATTTTATTAATTCCTTGGATAATTATGCCTACAGTGTGTGGGTGAATGGCATATATATATGGCAAGGTCTGAATTACAGGCCCCACAGGAGGTTAATGTAGATGGTGAAGCATGAAGCTCGATGATGATTAGACATCGACTGCTTCAATATATATATACACAATAAAAATAAATATAATGCTAATTAAGTATTATACACAGTCTTTCAATCCATAGAAGTACTTTCAGTTTATTACTTAACCCTCTTTAACTGCCAATACATTTATGGCAGTCAAAATAATACACTGAAAGTACTTCTATGAATTGAAAGTCTATGTATAATACTTATTTAGCATTATATTTACTATTTCTATTGTTATTACATTATTTTTTAATTAGCAGACATTTTATTTGTATTATATATGTGTATGCATGTGTGAACAAAGGGAATAAATCACCTTTCTTGAGGATTCTGCTGTTTACATACATACTTTGTCAATATTGGTGATAATTCAGAGTGAAAATAATTTATCTGCCATATAGAATAAGTTATTAAACTCATAATCAATTTTACAAGGCTAGATATAGCATGTCTTTTTAACACCTTGATTGTAATAATTAAATAAGATTCAATATATAAACTTTAACTTAAACATGGTTCAATGTAAATGTTAACAAAGGGAGTAAATCACTCTCCTTGAAGCTATTGGTTAGAAGCATTCTATATGTTGACCAAAGAATCAAGAATAGAATGAATCCAGCTATTCTTGGAAACTCTGCTGTTTATTATTATAACATTATTCAGAAGTATGCTTATAAACATCAGTGATTCCAAGAATAAGTCAATTCAATCTAATCTTAATCCTTTGTTCAACATTTAGAGGGCTTTAAATTCATATATCCTTGAGGAGGGTGATTTACATCCATTGTTAACACATACATTGAAAGTTTATATATTAAATGTAATGTGTTAAAAAAGACATGCTATCACTAGTCTTATATAATTGACTGAGTTTAATAACTCATTCCATCTGGTTAATAAATTAATTTCACTCTGAATTACTACCAATATTGACACAGATATGCTTATAAACACAAAAGCTCTCAAGAATAATTGGATTCATTTTATTCTTGAGTCTTTGTTCAACATTTAGAGAGCTTTTAATTCATAGCCTCAAAGAATGTGATTATTCCCTTTGTTTAATATATATATTTTACTCCCTTTGTTTATATATATATATTAAACTGTGTTTAATTCAATGTTTATATATATATGTTATAAAACTCACATATATATCTGCATTACATATTTTATAATTTAAATATATATTATCAAATTTACTTAAAAGGACAGTTAAAGATACAATTATTTAAATATTTTTTAAAATGTAATTTTGTAAAAATGAAAAGATTGCATTATATTTTTTTAACAGAGAATAAAGCTATTTATTAAAAGCAAGTGGGTAAAAGAATTAGAAATAAAAATTAAAAACTCTCCTTTTTATAAATAAAACAATAAGTTAAAAGAAAAAATGTTTAAAAATAAATCTTAGTGAGAAATTTAAAATTAAAAAAAATTAATTAATTAATAATTAGTGAATGGTAGTAAAAAATTTCCTGGCTGATAATGGTATTGAAATTGTATTAATTTAAAAAAAACATGTAAACTATCTCATAAAAGTGATAGTAGATTAATCTAAGAAAAAGATTAGATAATGTTCAATGTAAAAGATAATTAAATCAGACTTAAGTTATGATCGAAATTAAAAAATAATGATAGGAATTAAAACAATGAGAGAAGCGTATAAAAAGTCACAGCTGCTATTATTATTCAGTTCTGGATTTCATTTTGTGGTTGAATTATTCCCCTTTTGAGTCTGTAAGTTATTCCAGCCTTCATTTAGTGCATTATGTTATTCATTGCTCCAGAGATTCAAAAATCTAAGGACAGAATAGAGCATGTCATTATTTCTGTAGAAAATATTGTTGCAGATGCTGCAGGACTAGCAATATGCATTGCTAGCCCATCTTAGAGGTGTTCAACTGGGTTTCTGGCCCATAGTCTTCTGCTAAAAGCCAACTGTCCATGCCTGGAACCAATGTCCAAAACTAATGCTTAAGTCATAAGACTGATACTGCTACTACTCCCTTTTTCTCTCCCATTGTCAACTTTCAGAATAGAAGACAAGCCACAAAACCATCAATGGAGACCAAAAAACAACTGATTGGAAAGTAACACTGATGCAAACCAAAACCAAATAAACTCTATCATCTCAATCTCACAAAAGCCTAGGTAAATATATTTTCCATAATAATGATCTGTAGACACTTTATTTTTAAATGAAAAGAACATTAACGAAGGATTATTATGAATTTAGTCTGAATAATTTATATTTTCTATGTAAAATCTTATTGTTATATTATGTTAGATATGTTTATGCATGAATAAATATTAATGTTTGCTTAATTATTATTTGGTCTATTCTCTCTCTTGTCATTGTGTCACTATTAATTGAAGAATATTGTTATTTTTATGTGTTAATAAATGTGTTGGACTCCTGATACTGAGTATGAGCTAGCTTGGAATATTTCAAGTGTTAGATTTTGTGACCTGTCATCTGAGCATGCCAGCCATATATAATTTATATGATCAAATGGCACCTGAGTTGCATACTCAAAACAAATAGTGTCCTGGATGTAGGGTATTGATCTAGAAGTTGAGGAGTGCTATGGCCTGGAAATGTGATCATAGGCTGTGCTTTGTATAGCCTTGATCTGATAATAGGTACCATTGATAGTTAATCTATCAATGGTATTCTACTCCTCTGCTTAAAGGGCTGTTCCATTGCTGCAATCACAAAGTTTCCAAAAAATAATTATAAAATTCTTAAAAGTTGTAATAAATGTGTACCTTCAATGGACACAGTTCAATATATAGCCTTCTGGATTTAAGTCCATACAAGAACTTGGGTTTGAAGTTAAAGAGGACCCCTTTTATTTCAAGGACTTCAACAATAGAGCTATTATAGGTTTATGAGAAAAACTTGCTTAGTGTCAGGAATTGTTAATTAATAGTAATTGATAATTTCTTAGTACCATTAAAAGTTAAAGTTTACTTTTATTTAATGGATATTATCTCATTTCTATTCATTATTATAATAACTATCCATATAAACATTTAAGTCAACATATACAACTCTCTGTAGATGTTTAAAATATTATTTGCAGAATGTTAAGAAAGATGCTATTCTTTCATATTCTCACATCTATAAAAATAGCTTTCTGTATTTAAATCCATATAAGAACATGCATTTGAAGTAAAAGAAGATTAAGGTCCCCAACATTAGAGCTATTATAGGTTTGTGAGAAAAACTTGCTCAGCATCAGAAATTGTTAATTAGTAGTAATTGATAATTTCTTAATAACATCAAAAGTTAACGTTTATTTTTATTTAATGGATATTATCTCCTCATTTCTATTATTAAAATAACAAACCATATAAACATTTAATTCTATATATATATAATATCTACTGAAATTTGAAATAAATTTCCATGTGTGATGAAATGTTAATTGTAATTCTTTTTCTTTTCTTGTTTGATTTTAATAGTGAATATATTAACCTGGGTTACATTGAACTATGTTGCTATGACAACATATAATGTTAGAGAAAGAAATGTTTATTATTAATTGTAGTTTGTAAAAATTGTGAATTGACTTTATTCATTTTAAAATTGAATGTGTAAATAATAAAGTTTATAATATTGATAAAAATTTTATTCTTTCTTTATTATATATTTTCATTACTGCAGTCACTATACTAGATTACAAATAATATATCTAAATATTTAATGTCTCAATTATGTTTGTCATTTTGTTTATATAATATTATATTGAAAAATATGGATAAAAGATATATTTTCATTGTAGTATAAAAGAATATAATCGTAGTTGCTTAATTTAATTTGGAGTGAAAGAATCTTATTTGTATTTTTAAAATGTAAATGTTTGTTATATATAATAATTGTGAAATATTTTTTTATTTGTTGTTATTATTATTATGTAGTAAGATTTTTATTTATCAGATGCTGGCTAGAATTGACCAAAGAGTTAATACCAGAGTGTTGTTATGGTTCTCTTATGTTATTGAAACAGGCAGTTTTAATAACAGTTAAGAGCAAGCATAAGAAATGGTGATCATGTGATGTTTATTGATTCGTTTATGTCAATGGAAAAAGTTTATAAATAGAAGTAAGCAGATTAAACAAGCTCTCTCTTATCTTGGCTTCAATAGAAACAATTCCAACTTCCTTCATGTAATTATTTTGCTTATTTTAAAAGTATATGATTATATAAAACATGTGCAATGATGGGATGAAAGCAATAGTATTTGTCTGTTGGCTTAATAGGTTTGCCAAAGTGTCAATTTATTGAAAATATAAAAATTAATTCTTATCATGTTTAAAAACATGAAATATTTCTTTCTTCAAAATTGGATATTACCTCCTTTCCAATGATTAAGTCTAAATGCTAACGACAGAAAAATGTACACAAAGATTATGTTCGTCTGCTGACATAATTTTATGTATTATTTATAGACAAGATAAAAAATGGTTCAACTTCCATAGCATGATGTCATGGATGAAACTAGTGTCTGTTTATTTATAATGTTTACAAATTAATTACTTGCTAAATAAAAGGATATCTTCATTGCATCATTGTGTATATAAATTAGTGCTTGCATACTTATATTATTATATAGATTAAATATCTGCCGAGTGAAAAAATAATTTTAAGTCAGAATTAATAAAATGTGTTTTAAATTTAATAGCTTTTCATGATAATTCTATTTTTTCTGAAATAAGAAACTTGTCAGATTGTGATTAAGAAAGAAACATTAGAACTATGATACTATTTTGGAAATGTCATATTTAAAAACTATTACTCAAATCATTTGCTTAAATTTATCATTATTATTGCTATATGTTTTCCTTTTCATTTAAAATGTATAGTGCTTAATGATATAAATAGTAATATAATTTTAGGTTTAAGAAGTGATCTAGTTATATATCTTAATATAAGAGAGTTATAAACAATGAGGATTGCCAATTCCTCAACAAGCTTTGTGCTAAATGCTTAGCCAGAGCCAGCACTTAAAATATCTCTATCAAGAAACCCCCCCCAAACCCCTGACCATGGTTCCATGCTTTTTTACTCCTCAGAGAGGTGCCAAGGTAGGTACAGACACTAGATCTAAAAATATCAACCCAAAGGTAAGCACTTATCTAAAAGTTATCTATTGAGTGGAAAATCTGAAGTTTTCAGACATCTACATGTCTTCAAACCCAGCTATCCAATTCAAATAGCTATATGGGGCTGATAAATCTTCAGCCATACCATATATTAGTAGAATATTTATAGTCTCTGCCTTAAGACTTATGCAATGTTATATTGCTAAGACTACCAATATATGTATGGATGAAGATCTATCAGCCCCATATAGCTATTTGAGTTGGATAGCTGGGTTTGAAGACATGTAGATGTCTGAAAATTTCAGATTTTCCACTCAATAGATAACTTTTAGATAAGTGCTTGGCTTTGGGTTGGTATTTTTATATCTAGTGTCTGAACCTACTCTGGCACCTCTCTCAGGAGTGCCAAAGCAAGAAACCATGGTCAGGGGTTGGGGGGGGTTCTTGACAGAGATATTTTAAGTGCTGGCTCTGGATAAGCATTTATCACAAAGCTTGTTGATGAATTGGCAATCCTCATTGTTTATAACTTACAAGCTAAAGAGATAGGGTCATGTGATCTGACTCTTATTTTGACTATTTATAAGAGAGTTATGTTTGTCTAAGTTTGTATGTATATTTCACATCATAGTAATTATTATTGTAATTTAAAACATTCATTTTTTTTATTTATTGATTATAAATAAACTTCAGGCATATCACTTATATTAGGAGTTTAAAAACATTATACCAAAATAAGTATTTATTTTATTTTTTTCTCTTATATTTATATTGACAAATAAGTAGATTGATTTACATATATATTGGACTCCTGCTTACTTGCTAACATTGAGAAAAACTCTCTGGCTAAATATTCAACTACTGCACTTCAAAATGACAATCGAATTATCAGAATTAACTAGCTTAGAATATTTCTAACATATTACATCTAATAAATTTACCATTTAAAATTATGTATCTTATTAAAATAATAAACTAAGAAAATAAAAACACAAATTAAATACAAAAATTCAAATTGGATCCCCAGCTTATTTATTATATTAATAATTCAAATTACGACGAGCTCATTATTTACTACTAAAATATGGTTCAATTAAAAATACTAATAAAATTATGAACTCTTAGCATGAACCATTCAGCAAGGTACACTAATGATTTAACATTGAAGATGTATCCCAAAAGATATACTCTCAATGGCATAAAAATATTATCCCTACTTAATTTATAAAAATACTACCTTGTAATAATCTCATGACTCACAACACACATAAGTAATCAAAATTATATAATCTATAAAATTTATTAAAAAACAATAAATCAATTACAATTCCTTCATGAAAGATAATATTTAAATTTAACATTAACTAAAAAACAATTCCTCCATTATCATTTTCTCTAACTCTTACAATCATTCAATATCTCAGGTTCATCTCCTAATAATAATAATAAAACAAATTAATACTACGTAGTTAAATATAATGAGGGATTTTACCTACACTTAACTACTCACAAAACAACAACAAACAACTACAATATTTTATTGATTCTTGAAATCATGCATCTATTTAACTACTAGTAGTTTTCAGTAAATGTAAATAAAATTTTAAATTCTTATAAAACATCATAGAAAATCTTTTATTTCTTAGATGGCATTTACAGAAAATATTATATTCTTAATATAATTGCAATATTAAATATTTTAAAATTGGCATTGTATAATTCTCATCACCAATAATAAGATCTTCTGTAATAATAATAATTATAATAATATATACTTTTTGTTAATCATGTGCAATAATATATTGATCTAAATAATTTTTATAGGTCATGTGTGTGGATACAAACATTCAAAAAACACTTGGACATATCAACAAATAAAACTCTTGAGACAATAACGATTCCAAAAACATTAACAATTTTATTACTATTTAACAATATACTATATTTACAACAATATAAATTTATAAATTTTAAAATATTTACAAAAAACTAATTAACGGAAATTAATTATTAAAATATTTACAGAAGAAAACATAGTAAAAATAAATAAACATTAAATAGCCTTCATTCTGACTACTTGATGTGTAAAATAGTATATATAATACATTATAGTAGAAATATTATTAATTTCTACCATTACAATAATGATTTTCCATTACTATTATCATTATAAAACAATAACAATAAATAAATATAATTTAAGTAGAAATATGCTCCACCTTTTTGGAAGGTAATTATAACTATAGTAATGCCTATTAACTATAAAATTTAAATTTAAATTAGCACTTATTTAAAATTTAACATATAGCATTATCTTAAAAAGACTAAAGACATATGTATATACCAGTAAAGTATTTCTCTTTACCCTTTAGGTATATTTTAACATTGCAATTCAAATTTAAATAAAGAAAAATATATAGTTACTGATATAACTTTAATCATCACTTTATAAAACTATTTACTTTTTAAAATATTTCAAACAATCCCATAATTTTACTCTTCTACCACTCTTCTTATAGAAAATTCAAATTATATTAATGAATCATATTGCTTGTACAATCTTTATTTACCCGTTTATAATTTATTACCATAATAGCATTTAGATATTGTGTTTCATCATTCTTTCTCTCAAACAAAATATGCATTAAATATTTGAGTTTAACGATATCTATAATTTATATATCTCTAGGAATATCAAATCATTCCTTTTCTTCTTTCTCTAAAAACAATAAATGATTAAATATTATTTGTGATAAAAAAATGTCTTTTTTTGCATTCACAAATATTGACAACTTTCAATGGTCTAGTTATTATTCTAACCAACTTTTTAAACTATCATTTATGATGCAATATCCAATGGTGATTAATAGTGATTATAGTGAGGGATATGAATACAATAATAACTCAAACAAATATAAAATTTCATGGTTACAATACTTAATGTCACATATTTATCATGTACCCTCAATTTCAGTCATGGCTTCTACCTGAACTCTTACTGAACTATGAAAAGAATGCAACTGTCCATGTACTAAATATACAAAACTTTGTTACCTATATTTGAATCCTTAACTCACAATAATATAATTCATATATAATATTCCTTCTTAATATTCCTAGCACCCAGGATTTCATTTTGAAACTAATTCCCCAGACCACTATCCTTCATCTTCCACATTCTGAATACTTTTTCTAACATTGCAAAGAAATTCTAACTACATTATATAAAATAATTTCAAAACCACATTTCCAAAATAAATTTTGAATAAAATTCAAGAATGTTCAAAACATTGTATAGACAAATGATTTCAATAAAATATCCATCATTATCATGCATTCATTCACTTATATTATAGTACTAGATAATTCAGAGTTCATTGTTTTCATTTTATTGTATCTAACAGATATGGTCTATAATGACATATTAGAAACACATAAACATATTTCAAAAATATTTATACTTAGGCATTCATAAAAATTACTTAAATACCTTTAGATAATCCACAAGGCATTTTTACTTTTACCTTATATTTATAAAATAATTGATATATTCATAATCATCTAAATATGATTCATCGGGTTTAATACTTAAACAAAATGAAATAAAATATACATTAAAATATTATTAAAATGCATAATAATTTACCTTCAATTCCAACAATTATTGGAATTAAATATGGTGATCTCTTCATCTCCCTGATTGTCTGAACATAAAATAAGCTATAGGTATTTTATTTTTTACCTTTTGGAAAATTAAATTTTTTTACACCGAACATTTTACTTCATTTTTAAAAATAAATTATTTCAATATTAAAAAATAGCATATTTCTAATAATAAAGATATTAACTAAATATTAATTATAATAATAATATTTGAAAACCAGGCACTCTTCACAAACATGAAAGCTTAATTGTAAGTATAGGGGATACTGAAAAAATTGAAAAGTAATAAAATTCAAAGCTACTAAAGTTCTTGTTTGCTTTCATTCCTCCAGCACTGACAACGAAAAACAATAAGAGAGCTCACTCCATTGCTAATGAACTATGAAAACTTTGAAGAAAACTCTCTCCCCTGCCACACTGTATAAAACTCTATAATGCATAAAGTTAAATCTTTTAAAATCTCAAAATACGGTTCATCCATACTGGATAAATAGTCTATTTAAGACTGTTTTCTTAGCATTTCCAGGAGAATGAGTATTTCCAATAAAAAAACATTCATTAATATAATTTTCATATTACATAATGATTTTTCACATACATATATTTTTTTATCAGGCTAATTCAAATTCAGACTTTTGGCAAAATATGACAAAATTACTATCTTTATCAGGAAGCAATTATAAAACATTTAAAGAGTAAGATCATTTATCAATTAATGAATTTTTCAGCAGACCACTTTCATTTTTATTTTTTTTATAAACATATATGCTCATATTTAACACAGGATGTTTCTTAAAAAGTCAAGATTTTTATCTTTTAAAACAGCATATTTTAATTAAATAACTTCTTACACTTTTGTACAGTCTCTTCATCCAGGTAATATTTCATATAAGACATAACGATAATCTTAAAATAATATGAAAATTCATCTCTCTTTTCATAATAAAATCTTTTAAAATGTATAGTTCATTCATCCTTCTTTTAAACAGGAAAATCTTTTAAAATGCACAGTTCAAAAGTCACTTTCCCTTCATCTTAATATGCATAAATTTACATATATAATGTTCATTTAGGCTGGTCTCTTTCAAATAAACTAGTAGTAAAATATATTTACTTATGCATTCACAGATAATTAAATATATTTATATTTTATAAAATTTCTTTATACACATTTAATTCAGTTGCATAATATCACTTGTTCTTCCTTTTCTTTCTTTTAAAACACATATAGCTTATTAAATACCTTTCAACAATTATCTTCAACACAATAATAAGATATAAATTTCTTTTTATATTTATAAGAGTTTATCAAAATTGTTAAATAAAAATGTTCGTTCACTTCACACATACTAAAATTATAAAATATAAAGTTCTTAAGAATCCTAAAGTTTTCCTCAGCTATATGGTTAAAATTCTCACAGTTTTTCTTGGCATTAGATTGGTGATTTGCTGACAACTATTGGTCTCGATAAGATTATCGTGGTTTCATTAAGCTTCGATGTGAAAATTTTACTGACAGGGAATGGATTTGTTTACCCAAACATTGAAGACATTAAAATAATTATTTAAAATTATACTTTCATCTTTAATATAAAAAAATATTTTATAAAAAATTAAAACTTTTAAAGATATGACCAGATTAGACAAACAAAACAAAGCAAGATTAGATAAGTACTAGAACTGATTGAATACCGATATTTATACCTATTTTATCCAGTGATTTCATTGTTTGATCCATGTTCTTTTCAAATATTAATTTACATATAAATTAAATTTTCTTTTGTCTACAAAATAATTTTATAAAACAATATGACTCATTATTTTTATATTATACAAAATTTATTTAATATTTTTATAATATAGAATCTTTATTTAAACATAAAAATATTTTTAATAACCTGAATATTAATTTTAAAATAAGAAAATATTATTTAGACAGCATAAGAAAAATTAATTGTTACTTTTAAAATAAAATTTACAATATTATTTGCAACATTTCAATGTGCTGAATTTTACTAACAAGAAACTAAACATTAATATTTTTCCTGAACACATGTGACACTATTAGAACATTCTAAAATAATTTAGATACTAATTTTTTAAAATAATAACTTAAATAAATAAGATTGTTTAAAATATATTAGATATATATTTAATACTATAATTAGACTATTGTTTTAACATTATATTCTTTAAATATAATAAACATTAATTAATTTTATCTTTTAAATAACATATAATATATTACTTGTATTCATTTAAATTATATTGAAATAACTTTAAAATATTTTAAATATCTTTATAATCTTTCTATCTAAGAAGTTTAAATCTTTACTCACAACATTAATATAAAGGAATATAAACTAATATAAATTTATTTTTTTTTAAAAACTAGCTATTTCTAAGTTCTACTTAAAATGACTATAATAAATGGCATGGGCACAATATATATATTGAATTCTCTTATATTTTGGAAAGTATAAATGTTCTACATTATATTTGTATTACATAAACATATGTGTTTTGAGTTTAGTATCCAATGGGTGGAAATTAATGTACAATCACTTATTTAAATATGAAGTTTAATATCCATTGAAAACCTATTGCATAATGCATAATTGAATAATATGCATATATTGTAAATGTTTATGTCATATATATGTTTTGATTTTAATTTATATCAATTTGTTAATAGATTTTAAATTAATTTAAAGTAAGTAAACTTGATTGGTTATTTAATTTTACAATACAAATTTATTGAGTAATCATATTTGTATAAGACAATATTTACTAATTGATTATACTACATAATTCATTTGAAGCAGTTTAACAATAATTCAGAAACAAAACCACAGCAAAGGTAAGAAAGTATAATTGCATATCATTTTCTTTGTATTGAATTTAACATTTATTATCTGACTAGATATAGATTTTATAAAGCAATAAATTAAATGATTTGACATTTTTAAATATTTAATAAGTAATTAGAAGTTTATTGTAAATATTTTGTAACTAGTAAAAGTTATAAGATGGACTTTATATATGAATTGATTTGATGATTGATAAAGATACAAATATGATAATCATTGAAGATGAATAATGGTGATTATAATTAGATGTTAGTGTTTTTTAATTTTAAATCATTATTGATTACAGTTAATATTATATTAAATCAGTATATAGAGATTGTAATCTTATTCCATTTAGAGCTGGTAATCATGATATATTTTATTGTTATAAATTAGAATGATCTGCTCTAATTATATTTAAAGTTCATCAATGTGGATTGTATATTCAGTTTAAATATTAAATTTTAAAGCTAATATTTGATTATATAAATACTAACAATCTTTCATATGCTTTTACAGTTAGTTATACTCTAAAGTTTTAACAACCTAGCTTAATTAAACTGAAGAATAATGGATATGATTTGTGAATAGTGTTTGAGTAAGCATCAAATAGGAATATATCATTTATTTTATATATTGTTATGATTGAATATTGAAAATCTTAGTTATTTAATAGGATGGTATTATTTTATATTTTAAATTGGTGAAAGTGGAAACATACATTCATTTAATTGACTTTGTATTATTATTAAGTATCTAATCTTATTATAATTGACTTAGTTAATAAGAGTATATTAATATTAATAGAATAATATAGCTGAGTTAATATTATATTTGATTTTATTTGGTTGTAATTGGAAATCAATTATCGAGTTATCTATTTATCTAGATTTATAGGGCATATTAAAATTATTACCTAATCCATCCATGAATTATTTCATTTAAATATAAATAAAATAATGTTTGATCTTTGGTATAAGTTTGTATTATTATAGACCATGTTTTGAATTTTTAAGGAATATTAAGATTTATTTGTGTGATCCTTTGTCATTATTTTCATTCTATTATAAAGAATTTATATAAAAGGCATATTCTGTTGTTTATATAATAGTGATATTTAGTTTTATTGCTTTATCTTTAATCTATTGGAAATAACTTTATTTTAGGGTGTTTTGAAATAATAATTTTGCTTGTTTTCTCATCATTCTAAATGCTATTTGAATTCATGAAGTTACAACAAAAATTATTCTCATTGTTTTATTTACTTAAGTATTAGATTGTTATTCTATGATTGCTATTCACTTTAGCATAGTTTATTATTTTCATTGTTATAAATGATATTACAATTCACGGGCATTAATAAATTAAGATTATTATTCTTTGATTTAAATTTTTATTGTTACAAATGGTGATCAATAATTAGGTTATGACTCAGAATACAGTATGACACATGATTTCATTTTGTTATAAATGGCATTCAAATTCAGAGTATATTTTTATTCAGTTACAAATGGTGACTATTGATTGAAATATATTTTTATTCAGATCGTATTAATGTTTTCATTTCTCATGGTTATTATAATTATTGTTATAAATAGCTCTCAAATCTGTAAGGCAATAAAAGAACATACTCTTATTTTAATTGTTACAAATGGTACTGCAATTCATGGGCAATATTAAACCAGGACTACTGTTTCATGGGCCACATATTTATTCTGATAGAATATATATGTATGTGTGTTATATAATGAGCATTAATAGCTATTAACAAACTCTTCTGAGTATTCCTATCCCCAGATTAGTTCCTAGCTGTTGGCTGTTATCAGTGAGGTTCTAGAATATTCAGATATTAGATCTAAAAATACTAACTGAAGTCCAGCATTTATCTAAAAGTTAACTATTAAGTAGAAAATCTGAAATTTTCAGACATCTATATGTCTTCAAACTCAGCTACCTAACTTAAATAGCCATATGGGACTGAACTAAGTTCAGATATCCCATATATTAACATCTTTCACAGTATAACATTGCCAAAGCCTCAAGAGCAAAACTATAATTGCAAGGAAATCAAGTCATATATCATGTGACTTCATTTAATAAGCTTGTAGTACAAATGTTATATAATGAGCATTAATACCTCTTAACAAGCTTTTCCAAATATCCCTATCCCCAAACTGTTTTCTAGCTATAAGCTATTTAAGTTAGATAGCTGGATTTGAAGACATAGATGTCTGAAATTTTCAGATTTTCTACTTAATAATTAACTATTAGATAAAAGCTGGACTTGAGTTGGTATTTTAGATCTAATTTCTGAATATCCTAGCATCTTATTGATGACAGCCAACAAATAGAAATTAATCTGGGGATAGGGATATTCAGAAAATCTTGTTAAAATGCTTGTTAAGAGCTATTAATGCTCATTATATAACATTTGTAATAAAAGCTTATTAAATTAAGTCACATGATATATGACTTGATTTCCTTGCAAATATATATATGTGTGTATATATATGTTTTTTTTTAAAATTTAATGGCATTTGAGAAGGGTTAAGAAATTAACCAAAAGTACTTCTGTGGATTAAAAGACTATATATAATAATTAATTACTATTATATTTATTTTTTATTGTTATATATATGTCATTAAAAACCAGTCAACACTTAGACAATCCCAATATCAATAACAATCAACAATTTCAAACTGTTGTCAAGGCAATCCCTTTTTAATAATATATATATATTGTAACCTCTGCATTCTTCATCTATTTTACTTTATATACAAATAATTACCCAGGCGCCAATTCTATACAAGATAGAATAAATTTATAACTGAAATTGCTTTTCTTTATATTGATAAATTCTTATGCTGTTATTACTCCATGACTTAGCTCAGTTGAGGTTATAGGATATGGTAGTCATATTGAGTATCAATGAGGATATAAACATTCATAAACAACAATCCATAATGTTAATTTCATTATATTCTAAGCATCTATTCAATAATAAGAACTGTTGCAAAATTGACAATTTTTACATTTATTACAGTATAGACAATGATGAGGATCGGGTACCTTTTTGCCCACATCACCATCTATTCTAAGCAAAGTGAAATATATTATTGGCACTGTAATATTGAGATTTATCAACTCCAGACAGATTAAATAAATTGACTTCTACTGGCAAATCTATATATTCTATAACTATATTATGTTGACCATATGTGTGTGTGGAAATGGACAATCGAACATATATAATAAAACAACTCATATGGGATATCATTTCAACAAAACATTTATTATAAACAAAACAACAAACAAAAAAATATTATTTTATACACCTCACTAATAATTATCACATTTCTCTTATAGTAATACCAAAATTGATTAATATTTATTATACAAATTTAAATGACAGCTTTACTATGGTTTTATCTTTTCATTAGCCAAATTGAAATTTTCCTAAATTAATATTTCATTTATACTGAATGATGAATTATTAATGATGATCATAAATAATATATTGATAAGATATGTACTATATTTAATGACTATTTATAATTAATAGTTTTAATAATGGTTTTCTCCAATATTTCTTTATTAACCATATTTTCGAGTATGTGCACTTTTATAACATTACAAATATAATGCATTTATAAATCATACTTTTACTAGCTTATTTATAAAACAAATGGTGCAACAAATCAATCATCTTTTAGACATATTATAAACATCTATAAAACACTTATCTGTTATAATCAGTATATATTATCTAACACTAACTATACAAAAATGAACAAAGGGAGGGGAATAATAATAACTAAACATTCACTTCTATATACATGAGGGTTAAATAACATCTCCAAATTCAAACTTAACTCATTAGTCTAACATCCACTAACTTTAAGACATAAAAACTACAGACTTAGCCAACTTATTATTAATAACTGGGGCCTTTGCCACTTCATTTAAAAGTAAAAGAAATACAACTATTTCAGTGATATGCTCCAAAATAAGTAAATACACTAATCACCCATGATTTAATAAGCAAATAATCAGGAGAGTATAACTGAATCCAGGTAATATAATCATCCTTCGACCATTTCCACATCCAAATACACTCAATGTACTTCCTACATAAACAAATGTATAAACAGACAAGGTTTTAATTCTTTATTTCTTTAACAAGTTGCACCAACAAAATTGAAGTAAAAATAAATGCAATTTTGGAAAAATAATTTTACAGCAGCGAGCACACACCCGAACATATGATTATATATAATATGATTTCTAAATCATATAATATAATAAATTGTCATATTACAATAATAATAAGTTACATTGGCTTTTTTTTTTAAAAAAAAAAAATTATACATCTATTATAAGCAATAAAAAGAAATACCTATCAATATTCAATCATTAAATGTTAAGGTTTTTTTTTTTTAAATTTGAAAGTTGAATGAAAATATACACATCAATTTCAACGATAGCAATGAATTACAACATTAAAAAAAAAAAATGTTGCTCCTACCACTGAAGCGTAATTTGTTAAGAGCTGCAATAGTTTTTTTTAATATTTTAGAATCTCGTAATAAACATTATAAACAACATTAGCATGCACTGGAATTATTTTATTAATCACCAGAAATAAAATCTCCGACTCGGTGAAACAATCCTAGTAAAGTTTATGACTTTATTCCTTTAGTTTTAAATACTTAATATAATTTTCATTAACCATTATCATTGATTTATCCTTGCTTGTATACATTATGATAATTAATCATTAAATATTGTTAAGTTATACATTTAAATTACTCATTTTTTTATATATGCGTGAATAGCAAAGTTATTTGGTATATAAATTATCCTCCTGATAGTAAGGGTTAAAATAGATAAATTCTTTCATTTTAAACTTTATTTTGTATAATATCAATAGAAATTTTTTAAATCTGAGAACACATATAAAGCGGCTGACAATAGCGTTTAATAAAAAAATTTTAGTTAGCTTCATTTTTAATAATTTTATCATTCTGATATTATTTATTTATGGTAATACTTTAAAATAAACTATAATTAATCATCTTAGATAATATCCAGGCATTTTTGAATATAGTAAACCTAGGCCATCAGTTGATAAAAAATTTGAGCTGGTTCCTTAAAAATTTATCCTTCCATGGTAGTATTATTTCAAGTAGTATGATAGAAAAATTATCCACAAGAATATTAGCAAATCTTCACAATGTTTATTTCACTTATTCTAATATTTTTAGAGAGTTATTCGATTTTTTTAAACTTTTTTTTTATATCTTCTTCCTTGGAATTCTCTTGTCCAAGCTCTCCTGTCCAAGCTCTCTCACGCCCTCTTTTTTTTTGTTTTATAATCAACTTGGCAATATGCCAGAATTGTTTTATTTATAAAATGTTAACAATAGAATATTGGAACGAAAGAAAACAAAAAAAATATTAAATATTAACAAATGTTAACCAATAACAAACAAATAACCTTTTCAATTTTAAATATAAGATTATAAATAATACATAATTAATAAATAAAGTATTAAAAAAAATCATTCTAATCAATTATATATGTGTGTATCTGTTTTGCTTTGCATGTAAATTTTACCACTACAACTTGGATATTATGGGTAATTGTATAAAAGATGAACAAAGTGTAAGATGATGTAAATGAATATACACTCACATATACAAGTTAAATTTTGGATTGGAGTAGATAATAAGTTTAAAAAAACAATGAATAACTCCTACTATAGCTTTCCTATTAATTTTGCTCTCATACCAACATTCCCTGATGTTTTTCTATATTCCTCTCCCACCACTGGACATATATAACTAAAAATTTTATCAACCGGTGCACCCAATTAAAGTTTTAATTTTATTTAAAATATAATTTTAAATAGTAAATTATATCACAATTCATTTTTCCAAAATAATTATCTCTAGCTATTATTGGAACAAATGTGACCTTCTCACATTTCTTCCTGGTGCCAACCTGGAAGGTCACAATATATATATAGTAAAAAAATTTGATACTTCAAAAATTAATATTAATTTGCATATAAAGGGAGTAACTGATAAAATTGGTAATATTTTTAAAAAAAATAATAGCCACACAATTTATACTTCATTTGAAAAAATTAATAAAGTGTTTCCAAGCCCTAAAGATAAAATTCCTTTGGAGTCTCATGATGTATGTGAAATTTCATGTGAAGTTTATTTACATTCATACATCGGACAGATCAATCATAGAATAAATATAAGAAAGGAAGTACACATTTTAGCAGTTAGAGAAAAAAATAATTTATCATCCATTTATTCATACATTAAATTAACAAACCATGACAACAATTAATAAAACACATATTTTGGCAAAAATTGAACAATATAACTTGAGACGGCTAAGGAAAGCTGTAGAGATTTTTAAAAGGTCTACAAGCATAAATGAAAAGTGTGAATTAAAGAAAATTAACAATATTTGGAAAAAGCTATTGGAGGATACAATATTTTTAAAACTTCTCAATCAATAGAATTTATGAATGAGGAGAAAGTAACAAAAGGAAAAAATAACAATTTTAAATCTCATCACAAACATTTTTATGATTTGAGAAAGAAGCTCTAAGGAAAATACTTGTTATTGTACTGAAATGTCAGCTATTTAGCTATTATAGATTTATTATGTGGAAGCTCCCCAGAAATAATACTACGAATTCCTTTTTTTATCTATGAGAATATATATATAAACCAATCAAACATACCATATTCTGTAAAATAAAATAGCCAAATAGAAAGTAAAATAATCGTTATACCATTTTTCACCTTGCTCATACATGAAACTAACTTAATATCTATCAGCCTTATAACATTTTATGAAATAGCAATTAGTGGATAACATATATTTTAATGATTATTGGGCCCTATATATGTAATTTCTGGTTTTGAACAATCAACCAAATTCTGTTAATAAATTTTTTAACATTCTCAAATATTGGATTCATGATTAACTGAAGCTCTCTTTCAGAGTCATATGTTTTAAATAGGTTTTTACAAAATATTTTTGCTAAGTTTCCAACATCTAAATCTGTAAAGATCTTTAGGTGTTTATAGTCAAGTTTTAATTAATTATAGATATATTTAGAAAATTGTTATATTTTTAATCTTTACACATATAAATATTATAATCTGATTAATATTCTTATAGCTTAAAGTGTTTCAGACAAAAATACAAATACTAGATGCTATAATTTCAATATGAAGAGCTTGTTTTTCAATGATACTTTGTTGCATCATCATAGGTGTAAAAAAGATTTATAAAAGTATATAAAATATTTCTGTTAAATGTTCATTGTTAAATCTATAATCTTATAAAAGCAGATTTAAAACCTACTACTGTTTACAGAAGAACTTGCATTTAAAATGTTATGGTAATTTTAATCTTCACACATGAAAATATTGTTGTCTGATTTACAACCTGGTGGTGATGAAAGTTTCAGCACAAACAAGTGTGTATATAAAGACTAAATTGAACAAATTTACAATCTCTTGTCTTTTAAAGTCATTAATCTTGTGTTTAGCTTTGTAGAGGTCCCTACTGTCGCATTTTAGGTGCATAGTCTTAAGATTATAGCCTTAATATGTATTACTTAGGTAACGAGTATGGGCTTTACAAATTAATTACAATCTTTCAAAAAGAAAATGAATTAGTTTTGTAAGTGAATATTGGATAATATACTGATGAGGAAAAAATTTTGCTGCTAATTTTATGATTTAAAATTACACTGTAATGTTATAAAAGAACGATGGCATGAGTAATTGTTCATCTGGTGAAAGAAACATGTACACATGATTTACTGTCTATCTTTAATTCTTGCCAAGTAAATGTACATAGTATTTTTTTTCTAAAATTAAATTAAAATTTGGGAACTGTCCATTATCAAGGATAATGCAGCCACTATTTTCAAAACTATGGCATCCTGCCCTCACAAAACATCTGCACAAATAGCCATGAGATCACATTTTATGTCCACAATTTGGACAAACAATGCCAGTTTTATTCAGGATTGTCAAGAGAGTAACAATTCATAATAAAATGTGGTTTGAGGTGAAAAACTTCAGTCCATTGCAATAATGCTAAGAAACAACGTTTTGTAAATAGACAGAATATGCTTTTTTTTTTTTTGTTTCATTACCATTAGTAATAAATGTAGATTATTAAAAGTTTACTTGTTTGGAAGATCATTTTTCACAAAAAAACATAAATGCATATTTCTTTCATTTCCACTAAATAAAGTTGTAGATGGCCAATTTTTAAAATAAAAAATGTTTAGATGTTTAGATGGTGGAAAATAATTTCTCATAAAAAAATGTAAATGAGTGTTTGGAAATGTTTGTATCATTTCCAAAAAATAAAGTTATATGTCATCATTTTTCCAAATAAATCTTTAATTGATCGATTAAGTTTGTCAGAAGCTCCATGTAGATGTTAAATATATATATATATGATCACTAGATGGAGCTTTGCCAATAGCTCCTAACAAGCTTTTGTTTGCTGAGAGAGATAGAATTCAATATCTCTTTCGTTGTCTCCAACCTTTAGACCATGGTTTTGAGCTAGTTGGCTCACCTCAGTAAAGAGTAGGAAGACCAGAAACTATTGGTAAAGCTCCATCTAGTGATCATAAAATGCAAGCTAAGAGCAAGTTACGAAATTTATAACTTGTTTTGTTTATCATATATATATATTCCTCTCTACTTCCTATAACAATAATTTTAAAAAGTCAATTTTATAAAAAAAAAAAAAAATATTCCTCATTTTCTTTAAATGACAGCTATTTAGTAAAACTAATGACATCAAAGAATAGTGAATTCATGAAATCGACAACATCTGTGGAAAAATAAAATAGCAACATTGACATCAAAAAAAATATTTACATATTAGACCTGCTTCCCATGTTAGCAACAGCAGAATGTCATACCCTTCTCCAGTTGAGAAGGGAGGGTGTTTGTGATAGCAAAGTGCCATATTAAAAAGTCACGACTATGATGTTCTGCCATTACAAGCACCATCCCCCCTATTGGAGAAAGACACGACATTTTGCCATCACAAACAAAGTGCAGCAGATCTAATATGTAAATACCAAAGAAGAGTATAGTACAGCATAGTTTATTTTTTATATACAATAATTAATAATACCTTTGATTATACTCTATGCAATATATTGTACAATAACAAAAATGCAATCCAAAATAATTAAAAGCATGATTACTTTCTTTTCCTATTTTCATTTAATACTTTTACAGGACAGTCAATATTATAATTAGTGATTCATTGAAGATAAGACTTTTGTCATAAATGTAAAAAATATAAATTTCATTTAATATAATAGGTAATCAAAAACAATCTTTGATCATAGACAACAATTAAGTATTCAAAACAAATCTTAATTTTTTTTATATTAGCAAAAATGCTATTATTGTAAATATATACTATTTTAGCTATGAAAGGAAGGGAATTATTTCATACTTCATGCATTAATAATCAACTTTATATTTTCAAAAAATACTAAACATAACTTAAAAATACCACTTATTTGCTTAACTTTTAGTCTATATCCTCATAATTTATGTGTAGCAGGAATTTTGAAATATCCATGATAATGGAGTTTTAGTTCATGAACAAAAAATATCAGCAAAAAATACAAATTTAAATCAATATATTATTAAAAACAAACTTTGAACATTACAATGACGAAGTGCATTAATTAATAATGTCTCAGAAAACATTTTTTATTTAATTAATTTCTAATTAATATTTTCAAACCTATAGAAATTTTAATTTTTCAAAATTATTTACATCATTAAAACAACAATCGAGTGTACAGTATATATTTCTTGTTCTAACTTTTTTATTTTAGTGAAACTGTATTTACATAAAATAATATAGGGAATTTGAACTCAGACATTCATGCACCCTTCAACTTATCCACTCTATCTCATACCACTGATACACATGTCCACACACATGTAAAAAAGATAAATAATCACCAATATATGTATTTCATGCTAAACCAGCACTCTTCAGTTGATCCAGATTATCATCTTCCACACATATATATAATCAGTGCTCAGTTTATATTAAGATAGCAAATCTTTATACTTTAATGGACAGGCTTCAATCTACTCCAACTCTTCAGCCATCCATACCATTGAAAATCTGATAATGTGTATCAGTAGTACGAGATAGTGTGGATAGTTGAAGGTTGCTTGAAAGTTTGAGTTCAAATCCCCTATTTTTACAATTAAGTTCCAGGTATAAGAATGCCTGTATTTCAAATCTTATGTAAAATAAATAAACAAATGGCAGACCATTGATTTTTATAAAAATCTTAACAGGCTTCAAAAAAAACTTAAATTTTATTGATTAAATAATTACAAAAACAAAAAACATTAATAGCAGAACATGATATACACCAAAAATAAATTTTTAAATTTACATTATGTTAGATTAATTTTTTATCCACTTTTACTTAATAAATCATGATTCAGTGAAATATCAATTTTATCCAATGTTAAAAACTCAAAATGGTGATTCTAAATTATAAAATCATTGAAAAAATACAAGGTAACTGAAATATTGTTATTATAGTCTACTTACATATAAATTAATATTTTAAGTATTAATATGTCTAATAAAATGTTTATTCATTAATTTATTTTATTTTTTTTCAATTTTAAGAATTGCCTTTTTAATTGGATTTTTAATATTTATTGTATATTATGAATCTAGAGTAATGAATTAAATGTTTGTCAAAAAATTATAATTGTTTGTTTCTTAAATGAGATATTTGATTTACAAGGCATCTTGAGAAAATAATTGACGTCATTGTCTATGAGAAAGCCATATATGTAAGTATATTACAAAAAAAAAAAATCAAGTCAGATGTCACATGACCTAATTTAATAAGCTTGTATTTACAAATGTTATATATAGAGCTCACAAAACAAGCTCTTAACAAGCTTTGTAGAATATCCCCAACCTCAGACTGTTTTCTGCTACTGAAAACCAAAACAGTCTGAGGTTGGGGATATTCTACAAAGCTCATTAAAAGCTTGTTTTGCAAGCTCTATGTATAACATATGTACGTATATCTAAAGATAGAATTCATTGTAATTTAAAAATTTTATGCACTGAGAAATCAACAAGAATAATAACGAAAATCTGAAATCGTATACAATATAATGAATTAGCATGATTTTTTATATAAATAATATGGATATTTATATACAGTAGTTTGTATATACTTGTATTACAAATTCATTTAAAAATTAAGAAATTAATACATCAATAAAATAAAACTTACTACTATATTCTTAATTTAGTCTTTTTGTGAAGAAAATTGATAATGATCAAAGACAAAATTTTAAAATCTGATCATAAATTTCAAGGATGCTTGTGTGGCGTGTAAAAATAGCAGCAGCTATTTTCTAGTGAAAATAAAATTTAATTTTCTTACTATTTTTTTATATGAAAATTATAATTGCTTCTCAGTGAACATTCTCAATAATTTTATATAACTCTCAATGTTTTGTTAATGTCATATAATTGGTTTAGAAAAATGTTTACAAATAAAAAATCTAGAAAATATTGGAGACATAGTTATATATTACTGTGTAGATGGATTTAAGAGCAGATTTTTATTCTAGTGTAATCTACCATAATTTGAAATGATAAGTAAATATTAGATGTTTTAGTGCAATTGGAAATGGAGTTAAGAATGGCTTTTAGATGCATACTTCCATCAATTCCAACTTTGAATCTCAAATCTTACTGATGAAAGTAAAAGCCAAATGTCAGTCTGGGAATTATTAAAACTCATGATAGATGTTACTAGAGTAGAGAGATCTGTTCTTACTTTTCTAATATGTTAGTTGGCTGAAGATGGGTGTTGTTGAATATAAAATGACTCATACAAGCTGAAAGGCCAAAGCTTTGAGTCAGGCACAGAAAAAGATGTAGGGACGATGAAAATCAATATTTTAACCAGAAGAATCAATGATGAACATCGATATAAAAAAATTTGAAGATATTGATAATAAAAAAAATAACATTTTAAATATTTAATACTATGAAAGAAAAATAAATAATTCACATTCAGTAACAAATTAAGAACAAAACATGAAATCTAATCAGTCACAATGTAATAATACTATTTATAAATATGAACTGCTTGTAGGGCACCTAGGAAAGAACTGAATAAATTAAAACTATGGCATTCATACTTAATTTTAACCTTATTCAATTATATTTAGATTGATGTTAAATACTATATAAAGTTAACTTCTCATAAAATTGTGTAATAAATAATTTTGATAATGATCAAAGAATTAGGATTTAATTAAGTGCTTATTACATTTGATTTTTTATATTAGAAAAACAAATGAATGTTTCATTTTAGTATATTATTTACACTATAAAGCAAAGATGAATTTATACCTATAAAAATTATCACCATGTGTCCTTGAATAGTTGTAAAAATTTATACTAAAATAATTAAATATGAATTTTTTCTACAGCACAGGCTTTTTCATACCTGCACTTATATATGTAATAATTAATAAATTCATGTCAAAATAAATAGCTGTATTTTTATTCTAAGGAAGAAAAATCTTAACCTATTCCAGTAACGTTTTCCACTTTACTGTTCTTTTTTTTTTCCTCACAGTGAGATATTTAAAAGTTGTTTTACTTTTTTTTTTTTCAAGTATAAACTTTTTGTATATTTATGTATAGAATATATCAGATTTGATAGATGAACTTTAATTATGACTAATCCTTATCTTCAGGGATATATTTTTTATATGAAATTAAAGATGTATACATTAAAGACCATTGAGGTACAAGGTGTACTTGCAGCTGTTATGTTTAATGATCTGAATTTAAATTTAGATCAAGTAATTTTGAATTCTTTTTCAGATTCTTATCAGGCTTACAATTTCTTGATAGGTAGTAGGTCCATAGTTGTTGGGGCTAACTATCTTATAATAGCTGGTGAATGGATATTTAATCCGTTTTGTCTGGAAAATAAATAAGAATTAAAAAGACTGCTAAAAATCTTACCTTTCTTATTATGTTTTTTAGAAACTATTGGAAAGATTTTTGACATAACATATATATTATGTGAATGCATGCATGTGTTCTTAATAAAAAGATAAAATGGTCCATAGCAAGGCAAAGGCTATTCTAGTTTTTCTTTTTTTCTGAAAGACAGTGAAGAAAGTTTATCAAGCAATACAAATGCTAGTTAGGAACAATTTTTATAATTTTTCTTTTATGTTTTATCTTACCAATAATTTACTGATTATTAATTAAATATATGCTGACTGACTAGAAAAAATAATACACAGCTTAATTAAAATCTTTAGCTATCTGGTAAAAAATGTTAAACTGCATTTATATTTATTATTGCATCATAAGTAAATAAGATGGATGCTACAAACATGTGTCTCTTCTTATACATGTGTATGTGTGTATATTCATTTATATGTAAGATGTGAATTTTTTTAATATATCAATTATATATATTTTATTTAATCGATCATTTACAAATAATTGTTACAAGAATATCAATGTAAATGTTGCTTTATTTGGTGATGTTAAAAAAAAAAACAAGATGATAAAAAATATTTTTTCTGCATGGACTCTAATAATTTAATAATAAAAATAAAATATTAAATTTTATTGCTAAGCAGACTAAAATTATACCTAATTGTTATAAGAATTTGTGTTTGCAAATATGAGACTGTTTATGCACTCAAAGTGCTAAATATCATTACAGTAAGTATAAAAAAATATATATAATTCTAATTTATATCTTAAAATATTTGTAAAATACTAATTTTTGGCACATTAAAAATTAAATACATACTAAAATAATTATTATAGTTCTAATACTCTAATTCAAGAAATATGTCGAAATGTTGTTGTTTTTTTTTTTTAAAAAAAAAACCCTGACTTCCTTTCATCTCTTCCCCTAACATTCTATTTTTTCATACTCTGATTATTTGATTTGAAGACGATTTTTTTTTCCCAATTACAGTTTTTGTACATTAATGTAACGGAACATATTGGAATTGGTTATTTTCATCTTCCTCCACCTGGGGAAAAAAAGGAGCGGATGAAGTTGCTTCTTGAAGGGGAGCAGGATTTTGGACTGTGAGTGATGGAGAAAATGTAGGATTTCCTTGCTGAATTAAAATGCTGCTCGCTGGCACACTATATAGTGCTCCCGGGGACTGTGGTAATGTTATTACTCTTAATTGCTGTCCAGGAATGGTTCCAATAGGAGCCTGTTGGGGACAAAAGTATACAGTTCCCGAAGATTGATGTTTGTGACAGCAAACGCAAGTTGCCCGACAGCAGATTACAGAAGACACAATCCCTGTGATCCCTTCGACAATTGCTAAAATCAAAACGATGGCATTACAAGGACTGGTTACACGATAATGTTTGTCAGTCCTTCCAGTAAAGAGAACAACGAGAAGCGACCAGAAAAACAGTATAGTTGCTAATATTGAAGCAATAATAGATAAAACGAGGAAAGATACAATGAGACACGAATTGCATTTACGTCCTCCACTTAACATTCCAACAACTCCGGTAGCTATGAAAAATAGCCCACACCAAATCCCAGTTCCAAGAGCACTCATGGCAGAATCCAAACTAATGAGCAAAATTCCTAAAGATAAAACCAATAATCCACAGAGAAGTTGCACAACTCCAAGTTTAAAGCCGGCCGCTCGGCGATAGCGTGCAGTTATTGGATCCTCAGTAATCACAGTTACTACCGACGGCGGCTGCTGAGCCATGTTTTACATTTAAAAAATTATCTATTTTTTGTTATTTTTATCGTATATTATTGTCTTATAATTGCTGATAGGAGCAGCATCCCAGTCAAACGATGGCGTCATTAACAATGAATCAGAAATATTATTCCCTAGGTAAAATTGCACATTAAAAATTCTGCGCAAAAGAAAAAAAAATTATGAACAAATATACAATTAAGTTTTTTTTTTACTATTTACTAAATTAAAAGCTTATTTGTTTCAAAATTTTATATTATGTTTAAAAGTATGTTAAAAGGAGAATAGCAATTTCACCAGTGCAGGAATCTAAGAATGTACGTTAAAAAAATATGCTGACAGAAGAAGCGTGATCGGAATATTTACTGATTAAAGCAATATAATTCGCCTAAAAATAGTAAACATTTTTATTCTCGCCATTAACGTTAAATGTCGTGTGTAATTTGAAATTTACAAATTATTATTTTAACACGACGCACTTATTAAAAAAAAAAAACCATCCTGCCAATTTGTGCGGGATTGATATTTTACATCATTTATTTATACATTAATAAAATTAAAAGTAATTCACTATTACTGAATTATGAATACATTTAAAAACACAAATCATGGTTAATGTTTAAATTATACGCCTGCGTATTTTCAGCATATATTTGTGAGCGTGTCTTTATGTGCTTGCGTGAATCTGTCTGTAACGATGTAGAACCTATATTTTAAAAAATATATATTATTTGAGAGCTTATAATATATGCACATATTTTATAAAAATTTTAAATATATATATACAGTAAATCAGCTCTTAATTAGCTCTTTCAGAAAATTATTGATGAAGATTATTTATTAAACTATTCAAATCCGGAATGAGGACATTATAATGATTTCCATCTTACTTTGCATTATACCATTTACTTACAATGTGAATCGTTAAAAACCTTTTATCTGACAAAATTCTAAATAAGCTTAAAGTTCATTATTTTTTTGGAAAAAAAAAATTATGTATTCTATCATGATTTAGATTCCTTGCTGTGGTCATGTCAGACACAAGTTCTTCAATATATATTTCACAAGTATATACATATATAAAATGTAGAAATAGTGATGTGTATGCCATTTGTATTCGTAAAATATATAAAACGGAAATAAAGAATTTTAACTTTTTCCTAGAATAACGGTTAGCACATTTGGCTACAGTACTTATGCACAAGCCTTCTGGCATCCATTGATTACTCTAGCTTGCTGTGTGTGGCAATATATATAGTGAGTTTTGCCTGTTTTAACAACAGTTATACCCAAGCATCAGAGGTGGTGGTCATGTGATGTTTATTGGCTTAAAACCAATCCCGCCTAATAGGATAGTGGTGGCTATGGTTATTAAAGAACCAAAGGCACCAATATGTATTGGTACTGAAATGGGTTCAGACCCGTATGCCTATATAAGCTAATGAGCTTGGATTGAAAACATTAAGGTGCTTTCAGTTTAAGACTCATAGTTTTGTAGTTAAATGGAGATAAAAGGTGTTTGCTGGAGGGTTGCATTAGATCCTAAGATCTATGTGCAGGGCTCTCAGATCCAAGGCTCCTCACTGACGAAGGACCATAAGCCAGAAACTAGTCTGGGGATATTGGATGAGTAGGCACTGGATGGGTATTTTATGCACAAGCCTTCTGGCATCTATTGATTACTCTAGCTTGCTGTGTGTGGCAATATATATAGCGAGTTTTGCCTGTTTTAACAACAGTTATACACAATCACGAGAGCCGGTGGTCATGTGATGTTTATTGGATTAATACCTGAGAAAAGTTATACTTTAAAAATTTTTCAGAATGCCAAATGATTAGCCATCTAATTATTATGAAATAATAATGAACAGATAAATAAATATCTACTTACTTTTAATTAAAGTTTAAAATAAGATTGGAAAACCTCTAAATTCTACCATCCAGCATTAGGAAATCTGTAAAAGAGTGGGTTTTTTTTTCACGGTTTCTCTTAAAGATTGTCGCACACACACATAGATAGATTGATTGATTGATGGATGATAGATAGATAGATAGATAGATAGATAGATAGATAGATAGATAGATAGATAGATAGATAGATAGATAGATAGATAGATAGATAGATAGATAGATAGATAGATAGATAGATAGATGGATGGATGGATGGATGGATGGATGGATGGATGGATGGATGGATGGATGGATGGATAGATAGATAGATAGATAGATAGATAGATAGATAGATAGATAGATAGATAGATAGATAGATAGATAGATAGATAGATAGATAGATAGATAGATAGATAGATAGATAGATGACATCATTATATTAGATAGATATAAAATAGTTCTATGCAGATCAAGTTAAACTTTAATTTCATCTATTCATAATATGTAAATGAGTAGTATTCATTAGGTTTTAAAATATCAGATATTTTGGATTTTAAGTTTATTTATTTTCATACATTTGTGTGATACTTATAATCTTTATTTTATTTCAAAATGTCAAACCCATGTTTTATAATCATAAGTTGAACAGTCAAGAATCACTTTTTTAAAAAAAGAAGTCAAATGTTTTATTTAGCTATGGATTATTTTAGACATATTATCATAAAGAAAGAGATTTCAATCAGGAGATAGATTTATTAGCAGCTTTGTTAAATCTAAAATTAATTATACTGCTGTTGACATAGCTGTTTTGTTTTTTTCCTATTTACATAGATCACTGGCTGTTTCATAAGTTAAAGACAACGCAGCTTTGAATAAATTATAGTAGAAAAAAATCTATTTCAACAATCTTCCACAGAGAATCAGAAAGGAATGTATTTCTCATAAGGCTACTCAACTATAGTTGATTTTAGTTTGTGTTTCTATTTTCCTTGTTTTACTTTTTAGCTAATGTTAACTAGATGTTCATTTATGAACTAATAATTCAATAGCTATCAGTTATTTTACAGATTAGTCACTATAAAATGCTACTTGTTTGGAAATCTTTAATTACTTAAAAAGTAATTTTATAACTCTGGTTAACTAGATTTGAAATCCAGATTATGGACATAACAAGCGGATTCCTTAAATGCTATAACATGTCATACCTTAAATATTATAAGCTATTCTAAAACAATCAAGTTTGAAAATGTTTTTAAAATAATTCCCAAGCCAGATTTTCCAAAAAGTCATTTGCGTACATTTGCAAATAATATCTCTTTTTTATATCAATTCCAATCTCTTTGTCAGATAAAAAATAATCACATTTACCTGACCTCCAGTTATATAGGAATAAATGAACAATTAATATTTTGAAAAGACAGAAATTTAATATTAGCAGAAATTTTTGTTTTTATATTTATTAAGATAGCTTACAGTTTCAAACAATTCAGATGAAATTCTAAGCAATTTTTGACAAACTCACAAATAATTGTATAGCTTTTTAAATATGTAATTCTGACAATATAACCTATTAATCAAAACAATCAAGTCTGAAAACATTACCAAAATAATTTACAAGCCAGATCCCTAAAGAATCATTCAAAAACATTTGGAAATAATGTCACTCTTATATTGTCAGCATCACATATTTGAAAAGCATAAAATTATTTGTAAGCTAATCAAAAAATCATTAGAATTTCATCTGACTTAATATTTGAAGGTATAAGATGGTTAATTAATATAAAAATAAAAATAATTAATATTAAATTGCAGCATTTTCAAAATATGAATTGTTCATTTATTATTATATAACTATTTAGAGGGTTCATTTTTTATCTAACAAATATATTAACATTGGTATAAGAAAAAGGTAGATCTTATTTCCAAGGTATTTTAATGATTTTGTTGAAATCTGGCTTGTGAATTATAGAAATGTTTCCAGACTTGATTGTTCAGTCAATAGGTTATATTATCAATATTACATATTTGAGAAACTATAAAATTAGTTAAAAGCTTGTCAAGCATATATTTATAATTCAAAACTGCCTAACACTATACTAGTAATAAATAAAATGCAAAACCACAATACAATACTAGATAAAAATCCAAATTTTACCAAAATCCTTACACGACCATGGTTTCATCTGTTTGTTTAGTAGATGAAACCATGGTCATGTAAGGATTTTGGTAAAATTTGAATTTTTATCTAGTATTGTATTGTTTTTATGTTTTTGTGTTATATATATTCTAATAATTTTAATAAGTTTGTAAATAAAAAATTACTATTAAATATGTGTGCTAAGAATATCTCTGATTGTTTTATAAATACTGTAATAAATTCTCAGAACGGATACCATAATAATTCACAAATTAGATTTACTACTGTTATTTTAAATAAATTTGTAAACAGTGCTCTCTTTCATAATAATGCTGATCTATAAGATAGATAAAAATTACTATTTTTTCTCTAACTACTGTGCTGTTATATACATAGTAAGTCAATACTTGATACTTGAATAAGTGAAGCTTTATATTAGCAATGATATTCATAAAGTCTTAATCAAATCAACCCATGGTTTATAAAACTATTAAACTGCAAAGTCTAATGATTTGATAACCCCAAAAACAAACAATGTCTATTAAATATACAGTAGTAAGAATATTGTATTAACAAACTATGGATACACATAACATAACAATTCACAAATCAGATTTTCTAAATCATTTAAAATAAATGTGTAAACAATGTTCTGTTTTAAATCAAAGCTAATCTGCCAGTTAGTTAAAAAATAAGAACTATTTTTGTCTAATCATTATGCAGTTATAGTTAATAAATAAATCATTGATACTGAAAAGATTGACTCTTTAAATAACTGCTAATCTTCATAAAATGTTTATCAAACAGCTTACAGTTTCAAACAATATTTAGAATAATCAAAAAAGCAAGTCATATATAACATGACATTACTTTTATAAGCTTGTATTTACAAAAATGTATTTCAGAGACCATACCAATAGCTCAAACAAGCTCTTAATTGATAAGTGCAGTATGAGAAAATATTTAAAATCTCTATCCAGAACTTTCCATCTCCAGACCAACTGGTTTTGAATATTCTATCTCTCCACTGATGTGAGCCATAAGCTCGAAACTAGTTGGCCTGCAGATGGGAAAATTCTGGATAGAGATTTTAAATATTTTTTCATATCGCACTTATCAATTAAGAACTTGTTTAAGCTATTGGTATGCTCTCTGTAAAACAATAATTAGATATTTATATAATAGTGTAGTAGTTAAATAAAATTGATTCATTTTTTTGGGTATCTGGTATATTAGCTTTAATATGAAAGAGGGCATTGTTTGCATATTGATTTTAAATGCCTGTAGTAATGTCTGACTTGTGAATTATTATGGTATGTGCATTCCAAATTTATTATAGTATTTTATAGATAGCATTAGATATGCCTATGGTACACATTTAATGACCATTGCTTATTTATAAAGCTATTAAAATGTTTAGAATTTGTGTTGTAATTGTTATTTGAATCATGGACTAGTTTGGTAAAGATTTTATAAAGATCATCACTAATATAAAGTTTCATCTCTTTGAGCATCGTTGATTGATTTACTATCTATAAATAACATGATAGATTAACAGAAGGAGTCTGTTTTTGCCTACATAAAAGTGTATTATTTACAAGTTCATTAAAATGACACCAACAAGCCTTACTTATGAATTATTATGAGTTTCATATTCAAAGTTTATAACAGTATTACATAAATTTTGCACATGTGAGTTTATATATTTTGTGTGTTTTTCTAATCTATTTGGATATACATATATAACAAGTATAAATCCTCCATAATAATTCTAAATCCTTCAACTTACTTTCAAGACCTTCTGTAAGTTTAATTGTTCCCTTTTCATTAGTTTTAAATGTGAAAGTCAATTGTGTAATGATTTTCCTACCAGCAATGCATTATAGTATAGCTACTTTTTAATATTCATTGCATCAACACACATCTGAAAAACTTAGATGTAGAGAAATAATTGTTTATGCTTCAAATGATCACTATTAAGCAAAACCAATTGGCTTGTTTCATTGGTCATGAGTCAGCTATTCCAAAAGATATAATATTCAATTGACCAAACACTTTACTACTTTTACAATGCTTTATCACCAATGCCCATCTTTTATTCAAATAATCCGCTACTTCTTTACTTTCCTTCTCTTTTACATAGTCTATCAAATTTTTAATATTTTTTACATGCTCCATGGATCCACTTATATATCTATATCAATGTTTCATCTTTCTTCTTATCCCAACTCTATTTTCAGTATTCCTATATCTTCTTCAAGAAGCATAATAACCACTGTTTTCTTACTGCATTGCCCAATGTATATCATATAATATTCAATTGACCAAACACTTTACTACTTTTACAATACTTCACCAATATCCATCTTTTATTCAAATAGTCCATGGAGCATGTAAAGAATATTAAAATTTTGATAGACTATATAAAAAAGAAGGAAGGTAAAGAAGTAGTGGACTATTTGAATAAAAGATGGGCATTGGTGAAGCATTGTAAAAGTAGTAGTGTTTAATCAATTGGATAATATATGATATACATTGGGCAATGCAATAGGAAACAGTGGTTATTATACTTCATGAAGAAGATATTCCAAAAGATGCTGAACATTTTTGGAAATATAGCAAGTACTTTATATGTTCCAATTTTTTTTTAATAGACATTTCAGATCAGGCATGTTAATGCAATAATCACTATCCTATGGGATAACCAATAGATTACAAAAGGAAGAATAACTGAAATCTTCTTAACTGATAGTTTTCTCTAGAAAGGGCTCATAATGATTTTTCAGAATGCTTCACAATATTGCTGGAATACTTTTTAGATAACTGAGCATCTCTCAAAAAAGCTTAGCTCATTTTCAGATATTAATACCTATCTAAATCAACCAATAAACTATTTAAAGCTGAAAACAAAGGTTCCAAAATAATGTGGATAGTGCTATGAGTGGTGTGACTTTCCCATTAATATATTTTTTGTGGTAAACAGAGCAAAAACTCTCCATACAGTGATAGTATAGGAAATGTGATCATGTGATGCTTAATATTTTTTGTGCTTGACATGTGATTTACTTATATAGAGATAAGTAGATAGGTGGGTTTGTAGATGAGTAAGTAGGTAAATAAGTAATATGTGTAAGATAGTTGAATAATGTATGACTATATGGAATAGTGAATAGATTGGTGCTTGGATAAATAAATAAATGAGTAGATGGATAAGCTAGAAAATAATTCTGCAATTATATTATAGAAGTGGAAATCAATAGCAAACTATCATCAATGATTTTCTTGCTTTCAGGAAGAATTCCTAACAAATATTCAATTATTTATACTAAGATATTTACAAAATATAAAAACCTACTTACTTTGCCATGCGTTTCCACCTCATATCTTACTTTATAATTACCCTTAAAAAAAAAACAAATAAATATGACTACAAAATATTTTAAATTGGAAAAAATGTGGTGAAAGAGAGGGGAAATGAGATTTATAACATATTGTATACATTTAAAATTAACCCTGCAGAATTAATATAAGCACATAACTAATAAATTATAAAGAAATAATACTTACAAGACCTAGGTTTTAATAACATTTTAATACAATAAAACCCACATAATTATCACATTTATAACATAGTATACAACTGAGTCAGACATTCATTAAACAAATTGTGTCATGGGCAACACAACAGCATCTACATAAGAGACTATGAATGCAGAGAAAAAAATTCTAATTAGCTTCGAGAAAATTTAAACATGATGCTAATTTTGTCTAATTTCTGCTATGAGAGCCATGGATTTCATTGTTGAAAATGTATTGTAATGAAACTTTTGACAGGTTTACATCTTCTATAGAAATTCAACCAGTACAATTCACATTAAGATGGTATTACAACATGTGAATAATTCAAAGAATAATTTACAAATGTAGAGGAATCTAACAGAAGAAATGTTTAAAAGGTGACAAAAGCTTTAAACATAAATCGGCACTACCTTGAGAAGATTTCAAAATTTATGCCAAATATCAAACATCTTTTTTATTACTTTGTGTGTGTGTGTGTGTGTGTGTGTGTGTGACAAAGCGGCGGCTGGAAGCGAACCCGGGACAACTGCTTGTAAGGCAGCTGTGCTAACCACTCGGCCACCAACGCTTTTCTTTTAGTTACAATTTACACACAGTGATCAATATTTTAATTCTTGTATTTCAGTTTTATGTTATGGGAAACTTACATGCAAATCTATCTTCTTGTTATTCTATATACTTACGCAAATGAGGCATTGATCAAGTGTATTTCAGTTATACAATGAGTTTCAAACAGATTTTAAAAATTCATCTTTTTTTTTAATTATTTTTTTTCTTTTAAAATAATCTATTCTAGATGTCTTTATATATATTGACTATGTGTGCGTGCACTTATTTCTTTTTTTAATTTTTTTTTTTTTAATAATATATCCTAGATATCTTTATATATATATATTGACTATGTGAATGTGAGCGCGTGTGTAACAATAATTAACTGAAATTCCAATTAATGTTTCAAAAGTTTTAACCCCAAATCAATGTCTAATTAACTCTAGTTACACTAAAAAAAAACAAATCAGATTCTTAAGACTCGGTTTGTTCTTTTACAGTTAATTACGGTTGACAATATAGATTCTGAAATCGGTTTGAAAAGAAAAAGAACAAACGGTAAGTGGAATTTACTAATAGTTTAGAAAGAAGAAAAACATATATACGTATATAAATTTCTGATGAACATAAATAGAAAAAATGTAAATTGCTACCAAAATGTATTTCAGCATACCAGTTGACCAAGGTCAGTCTTCCTTTTGTGTGTTTTATTGCAGTGATAGAGTAGCAGGGTCCGGGCCTCAAATCTATAGGTTGTGGCTCACTTCACTATTATCAATGCTGCAATTTTATAAGAATTCCAGAATAATAAACCATACTTTTATTTATTTTTTTATTATAGTCATAATATCTATTATTGCTGGGTTTTTTGTTTTGTCAGTGATTATCATTACTTTATACTCTTCAATTTAGCACTTCATTATATCATCACTATTCACTCTTAATATAACACAACAACATCGACCTCTTATAATATTTTATGAAACAGAAAATATTACACAAGGAAAGAAAATAATAACACTGCAAGCAGTATATGTTTATCAAGCAGAAGTTTTTAGTACAACTATTAATTATATATATAAGCTTGGCTTGCCCAGTAGTAGGTAACTAATTTATATATAACAAGATATAATAGTCTGGAGTTTTGCACTAATGGATAGTCGTAATATAATAAAGTTTGAGACAAGGAGTGAGCTTATCAAAAAATTGGAAATCTGCTTGTCCATAAACATTTCCATACAGCAATCATTAATATATATTTAACATCTTTTTAGTGCTAATAATTTATTAAACATAAAAAAACTAAAACTGAAAACATAAACTGAAAACTTAACCTTAAATCACCTAATTATTATTTTGTACTTTCAGGCTGATTTAACTTTTATTTATATCTATGTTTAATATTATCATTATTCAAATTATGGTGTAAAAAGATGAAGTACACATAATTATTTAAATCATTTTTATTAAATGCAATAAGTATTTAATTTTTTTCATTGCATCTAGTTAAAGATAATTAAAAATTAGTATTATTATAAATATATAAAAAAGTCCAACTGTACATATGACATTAGTAATCATTTATTTTCACTTCAAAGATATCTTTAACTGTTTAATGAAATCAACTGATAATACCAAACAGATTTCCAGACTAGTTACTATTTGTATCCCTTTTTTTAGGAGAACTCCTACTTTTGCATTATATCTAGTCAATCAGAAAGTATATTTTACTCATCTTATTCTATAGAAGATAATAAATTCCATTATTGACAACCTTCTATTCATCTTGATGAATAGGACTATCACTAAATAATAAACTATATATTTCAGTAATTTTAAATATAAGCTAATTTCAAGTATCTCGAATACAATAGAATTTAGCAAAATATAAAGCATTATGTGATTTCTTTAATTTACATTTAGTCTGTCTTTGACAGAAATTACTCAAGATTATAGAAAGGAGAAATAGAGAACAGCTGTCAAAATTATTTTTATTAAAATAATAATAATAATAATGTGCTACTTTTTTGTTTTGGTATATACTTTTGATTGTTGTTCTCAATATCAGTATCTTATCCATTTTTTTTAATTAAGTAATATGTTTATAATAATAATCATATTTTTAAACCAAATTTCTTTTTTATTTTTATATATCTTATATATTTTTATGTTCCATGTATACATTTTTCCTGCTCTCTTTAATTAATATTTAATTCTATATTACAAAAATGTCTGCTTGTAACTAACTTTTTTTTTTAATTTTTCTAATTCATTTTTTAATTATTCCATTTTTATTATAGTTCCTTATATATATATATGTAATTTTAATGATTAATAAAGAAAATGTAAATAATTTTATGCTTATTAAATAGGTAATGCTAAAATACATATCAATTTTTGAAACAAATAAATCATAATACATTACTAAAATAATTCACAAGTTAGATTCCCAAGGAATTGCTTAATGGTCCGCAGTAAAAACAATGGCAACTTCCTGCAGATTTTGTGATTTTGGACATTGCAATAACAATGTGGTCACTATATCTTTTCCACATTGTTTTAAGTCTTTCTATAATTTTACATTACCAGTGTATAATTTTATTTTATATATTTATGAATTTAAAATTATTAGTTTGAAAAAATCTGAAGATATCAGCATTATATAAATATTTTAGACAATAGCCTAATTTGATGACAAATCCATGAAGAAGTTAGCCTAGATGTCAATAAAAATGACAAATCTGATTGGTGGAATATTTTAGCTAGAGATGAAATAACCAATTAATTTACATTTCTAAAGAAAAATTGTTATTTTCAATAATTTGTTTATAAATTAAAAGTTATTATGCAATATTTTTGTAAAAGATTTATTTTAAACCAAAAATTTATCTCACTAATAGATTTTTTTTAAAACAATTTATTTTTAAAAAATAACATAAAAAGTTTGTTACAGCTTAGTGGAAGTATTTGCTATTGGGTAAACTAAAATCACCTTTGTCAAGATGATAATGAAAATATTTTTTAAAATTATAATACAGTAAATAATATATTAATTTTTAATTTATTCATTTTTTGATGATAACTAACCCTAAATATATCCTTTATTTAATGACATAAAATTCAAATATCTAATATTTCATTCTACTAACTTTTTGAATAGACAAATTATGTCCAGTGATGCCAAGTATCATTGTTATAGATAAGAACTCTATTTAGTAAATTGATTTTCATATTTTGCAAATATCAAATATTAACTTTTAGAATGTCTATCACTTGAAATCTTACATTTGTAATAAATAATGTTAAGATTATTAATGTATCATATAGAGAAAAGGTTTAATTTCAAAATTGAAACAGTTAAATACAGAGGAATATTAATGAAAAACTCATTATGTTGTATTCAAAACAGAAAGATGGAGTTTGATGCTGATCAGGTTAATGAACTTAAAAATAATGTACATCTTGTCTTATATCAATGTCAATCTATTTTGTCAGATAAATGGAAAGGGAGATTACCATCATCCCTGGAACTGTAAATTATTCACACTTACATGATTTAGAAAGAATTGACTCATGTCCTCCATCTTTGCATTTACCAAAATCTAAAATTAGTAAATGAGCAAACTTTGTGGCTAATTGTTTTAAAGTGCAAAATATAAAATGTGTTAACATGCACAAGCACACAAAGTTGAAGACAAATAAAGAAATGTATATATATATTATTTTAATATATATATTTAATTAAGTGGCTAAATGCTTTCAAGGGTCAGAGCCCTCATATTTGTAGCCATTTTGTAATTAGACAAGAAATTGATTAGGAGCGATGTAAATTTATGAAAATGCGATAGTTATGTATTCCATTTCCTGGATATTTTGTAGCAAGAGACTTTTCTATTTATGGCGTCACTATCTGTAGCGATAAAGTAACCCTCTTTTATCTTCCTTTGAGATAGTGTCGCTCTCTGCAAACCACCACTAGGTCTCTAGGTTGGCAATCATGGCTGCTTGACGTGCAGTGCTGTGCAAAAACTGAACTATAAGAAGTGTCCACCAGTGCTTTATTATAGGAGTATTAATCAAATAAAATCAGTCATATTTATATAACAATGGAATACATAAATGCTCATAAAATAGTAGGTATATGTAATTTTAAAATGATGAAAAAAGCATAAGGCAAACAAAAAAAGTTATGCATTAAGCCAGGGGTCGGCAATTGTTTTGGCTCGAGGGCCACAGAGGTTGGTGGAGGGCCACATCGGGGGCCACTTTGTAAAAGTGAAGGTTAGAGGAGGGCCGCACCTTTTTTTCATGATGCAATAAACACACTGCTTTATTCCCTGTATTACCAAAGAAATATTTGTTTGTCCATTCTTCATTAAACACATGACATTCACCATTGATTTTTTTGGAGGGTTCATGGTTTCACTAAAATTGGAAATGTATATATTTGCTAATGCAAAGACAAAATTGAAATTAAGTAGATCAACTGGAAAAGCCCTGCACATAGTATCTACACTGTGCATGTGCATTGATGTGGCCATCCTAGTGGAAAATAAGAGACGAATCTTTAGTCATGCACAGGAAGGAAATCTCAGTTCAGGATTTCCCTGACTGTCTTGGAGGGCCACATAAAAACTCTTAGAGGGCCGCATGTGGCCCTCAGGCCGCTATTTGCCCACCCCTGCATTAAGCAATTAAATTTTTAAAAAAAGAATTAAAACCAGGTGCAAAAAATAAATAAAAATAAATATTTTGTTCATCAATAGCAAAAAAAAAACTGAAAAGCAGCTGAAGCAAACCAAGAATGGCAAAATATAATAAATCCAAAAAATAAAAAGTAAAAAGTAATTTTACATTAGTAATTAAAAATTATAATAAAAACCTACATATTTTTTCTTTTATTTGTGTGTACACATACATGTGTACATCGTAATGTATACGTATTTATAAATAATAACATAAAATACAAAAATGTAATAAATATATACATTATGCACAATACTAAGGGAATTATTTTCTCCTTATACTTATGTAAAATTTTATTATTGTTAAAGTTTTCTACTGTTTAACAATAGTTAGATATAAAAATAAGAAATTATTTTGAAAAATACAAAAAAAACTTATTCTTGATCTTTACTAGTAGGCTGTAAAAATATTTTGATATTTATTACAACTATAATTGAGATAAATAATTTAATATGTATGCAATATTTTTCGAGCTATTGCTAATTTCATAGATATATCGTAACCAACCACTGTGATTTTCCCAATTAAGAGGAGTATGGCTGTATCCATGTTTCTTTATAACAATTTTTCAGCTTAAATAAAATGTTTATAATAGTCAATCCATGTGTTGTATTCAATAATAAATTAGCAAGACGTTTTTATTACAAATTCAAATGAAAAGGGAAACGAATATTAAATTCAATAATAACAAACTATTTAAATTTACAGTGCCATTACCATTATTTCCTATAATTTTTGACCAATGTCTACTATTTGAATAAACGTGAAATAATGTGACCAAGAAGAAAAATTCGATCTTTTAATGATATATTCAACAAATAATAAAAGCTTTTATTCTCTGAATATAAAATTGGAGCATAGATACTAATAAAATGAGCCCAAATGCCATATTGCAAATAAGTTTTAACACCATTAGCTTTTCATCAACTCTATGAGGAATTGCAACATATAAAGATAATAAATTGGATTTCCCAGCACCATGCAGTTTTCTTTCACTGATGAATCTACCTCTCCAAAAAGACTTTTGTAAATCCATTTATTTTATTAAATTTCCTCTGAGAGATAAGTTTCATTAAGAGCAGCTATATCAATCATAAATCTTGACACCTCCTCAGTGCTTCATTCTTGAAAAGTTTGTACCAAGTAAAGTTCACACATTCCATGAATCTATATTTAGGGGGAAATGCTATTATTTTTACTACTAATGCTGAATTAAATAATCCTCCAGGTATATGGGAATCAGGCTATTTTTGAATCATATTTTCTAAGTTGTTCCAGTTCTGTAGTAGGAAGGAGCATCCATAAAAGTAGCTTCCTAAACATACAACTTCTGTGAATTAAAACCTCCATCTTACTGAAAATGATTTCCGAATTGACTCATTAAATGATTGCATTGCCTCAAGCAAAGTCATAATTATAACTGACAGCCTACTAAGCAGATCTCCATTATTGCTCTTTTGATTTTCAAGGACTTGAGCTAAAGAAAAAAACCGAAATGTTTTCAGAAATCATGTGTCTATAATTAAAAAATAGAAATATTGCATAAACATACAATCCCATTGTCACAGTTAGTATAAGACGATATCCAATGGCATAAAAAGCTCATGATGTTTGTGCCCTACTATAACAAGTGACTAAAGAAAGAAAAAAATTACAACAAAGACTGTTTACATCAGAAACAGTATGTAGCTTTTTGATGCACCAACATCCTATTCAACAAAATAGCAGGAGTTCTTGATCAGGTGTGTCTAAAATCATCCCACAATCTACTATATGTGGAGCTTGATGATAGTCTGAATATAACACCTCATAAATGAAATAAACAACAGCAAAAAAGTAGCAGCACTTTTATGTTCAACAGACCTGAAGATAATTAAAGCAGTCAAAACTCTCCATACAGTAGTGCCACTCGATGCAAGCCAGAGTAATCAATGGATGTTAGAAAGCTTGTGCACAAAATCCCTATCTAAGATCTAGATGCAGTGCTCTCAGATCCAAGGCTCCTCACTGATGAAAGCCACAAGCTGGAAACTAGTCTGGGGATATGGAATGAGTAGGCACTAGATAGGGATTTTATGCACAAGTCTTCTGGCATCCATTGATTACTCTGGCTTATACTGAGTGGCACTACTATACGGAAAGTTTTATTTGTTTTAATAACAGTTCTGAGCAAGCATAAGAACTGGTGATAATGTGATGTTTAGACATGAAGGTGATTAAAATTTTAAATAGATGCAGTGAGTTCACAAGCCCCGAAGAGTTAACATGTGAATAAGTAATAAAAGAAGTAAAAAATTATTTTAGATTGTGACTATCTATGAATATAATTTATTGGCCTTTCTGTAATAAGTATAATATGAGAAGAGAGAAATTTAAAAAGTTTTGATTCCACTGTTACAATCTTATAAATATTGTACATACAGAAACTACCTTGATAAAACCTTCCTCAAATAGTTTATATGAAATATTTCTGGTAATAGACTCAGCAACTTTTTGGTTCAACTAACCTGACATATATCTATGCCATAAAAAAGGTATACTGTATTAAATGGTGCTAAAAATGAACATGGGGTTTTCAGAATCATACCATTATGAGTTTGTGAAAAATGTACACAAATAAGAAAAAAAATTTAAAAAATTGTGTTATTGCTGTGGAAAACTGGTCATACAAAACTACAAGGCAAATGGAAAAAAAACACTATTCAAATTGTAAGCCTGTTTTTCACAAAACTAAAAAAATGATGTTATAAAATAACCAATAATTTTATGGAAATTAAGAAAAAAAATTGAGTAAACTTACAATTAAAAATACAAATACTATTTTGATGATGCAGATTTGTGGGAAATTGATTAAAATGAAAGTAGGAGATGAATTATCTTTATTATCAATGAAAGATTTCTGACAGTGAATTTTCCAAAAGCTTCTCTTCAAAATATGAAATAACAAAATAAATAAAAATGTAAACATTGTATTACTATATTTTATTAATTCAAAAATAAATCCAATTATCAGTAGAGAATAAATTGAGATAATGGGAATAAAGATTAACTTTATTAAAAATATCTACATATCTCAAGAAATATATCAAAAATTCAGAAAGTTATTTCTAAAAAAACTAATACAGATTTGTTAAAATAAGAGAATTTTCTGAAAAAAACTTAAAGTGAAAATGAAAGAAAAATACAGGAAGTAGTCACAAGCAGTATTCTATACCAACTTCAAAATGAATTGTGCACATTGTCATACTAATAAAGGCAAATGAACAAATACAAATGTGCAGAGATTAACAAGTCACAATAAATATTTTAAATAAAGAAGTGTAACAAGGCCCAAATGTGAAATAAGTCCTAGTAACATTGCAAAAAGTCTTTCATTTTGCAAAAGTAAATTTAAACATGGATTCCCACTGGATTCCAATCACAAATGCATTGTGGAAATCTTAACAATGGTGTTTAATATTGGCTTGTTTGTGATAACCTTCACACTTCACAGTTTCTAACAAAAATTGTTCATTGTGCAGAGGATAGAGGTATTTATACTTTACTTTGATGATCTTTTTATATCAGCAAGCTCAAAGAAACCATTGTGGCAATGTCTCCTGAAAATATATGAAGAGCTAGAGAAATCTGGAACTAGAATAAATGCAAAAAAATAATTATAGATTTCAAAAGAAGTACAAATTAATCTACATTAAATCTGAGAAAGAACAAGATTGGCACCAGAAAGTTTGAGCAATAAAAATATGGTCACACTGATAAATATCTAACAGCTATTGGCTTTTCATAGCCTTATAAATAGGAGAAAGCCTCATATGGTCAAATCACTTTACAATCTTAAAAAGATTCAAAAGTTGGACCTGGACAATCACTCAGAAAAAAAGACATTCAAAAAAGTGAAGACCTTCATTCATCTGAAAAATTGTTTTCTCATTTCAGTAATAATATATAAATGGTGTTAATAATAGATGCTTTTATATTTTATATAAATACATTGATTGATTATCCAATTTATAAATGGCAAATAACCCGTAAAATACAGATCAAGGAGTTTTATGTAGATTGAGCGAAATTACAGTCAAACAAAGATAATATGCTGCTAATTATACAAAACTACTTGAATACAACATACTCAATAGTAATACAATAACAAAGTAGAGGGAGGTGGCTAAAGCTATTAGCTATTAATACAATTAATTAGGATGGTTGAAAAGCTTGAAGATCTATGAACATCTCCCAATGATCTTCTTACTTATTTAAATATGTGGTACATTAATAGAAGGTATGATTTTAAAACCAACAGAGGTCAGAAAATAAGTTGCTTTTTTTATAAAGATTACGCAGTCATTAAAAAAATAAAACTTTAGCATGTTATCATATTCTATGGTGTAATTTAAGTATGAAGATTGGTAAATAGGTGAAATGATTTACCAAATATTAACCAATAATGAAATTATTATTGAAGACTTATATATCTTGGCCAGAGGTATTTAAACTATAATATAAATTCCATATGTCAATGAAAGTCTCTAAAAGGTCCAGTCGCATATTTTTAATTATAATTAATACCTATTCAAGTTGCATAAAAAATTAAGTGATCAAACCATCACAAAATTAAAAGACTATTCTTAATACCATGAATTTTTCAAAACTATTATATCATACAATGGAAATAGTTCTGTGTACAAACAAATCAAACATAAATACATGACTCTCTACTATCCCAAACTAAACAGTTTTAGTGAAAACATCACTCAGTAACTACATAAACAAGTTTCAGAAATAATAGATATTTTTTAAAAATATTATACATATCCTATTAGCTCTCAACATCTACAATTTGTGCAGTCAGGTTGCTACTGCCTTAAGGAAATAATCCAGTTGTCTTTATAAAATTAAATAAAATATATATTACTGAAGAAAGTATTTGGATTAAAAATACTGTAAATAAAATGTGAGTTCAAGAGATAATTGTACAAAAGGACCATCAAAGCAGATAATCTCCCAAGCAAAATTGTAAGGAGAGTAACAAATTAGAGCCCAAGCTGCTGACAGATGCAGATGAAGGAAAGACAGCAACAAGTGAGAAGTAAGCAGAAAAAGAAAGCCTTCAAAGCCAAAAGTCGTCTACCTGAATTATATTCTCTGCAGTCCAAATTGGAAGAACAATCACAAATATCATCTAGAAAGCCGTTGGAATCAGAAAAAAATCAATCAGACAGGTCATCAAGACCAAAATAATAATGGAGATGGTCAAAGTATATATTTTCAGCAGTAATAACTCCATTTTCCAAAATGAGTAAGGAATGCTAAACATTATTATTTCAAAAATTAAATTTAAAAACTAGAAGTAAAATTGAAATATGATTTTAAGTAATTAAATTATATGCATACAATATGATGATTTTATACTTAGTTAAATCATGTTATGTAGATTTCATTCATACAGCTCATGTGTATCTAGAAAGTTAATCCAAAAAATAGTGAGGATCTCTTTAGTTGATAAAATCATGTTTGCCACATAATGCAGAGAAAAATGCATTTTAAAAAAATAACTATTGTATTAAACAATGGATTTAATTAGGTTAAAGCAGGACTATTGAGTCTATTTCTATTTAATACTCTTCTCTCCACATTTAAGAATGATTAGTCAGTTTGACTCTACAGAATGATAGACCAAAAGAGATAATGGAAATAAACTATTCACTCAGTAGTGGCAAATCATTGTGAATGACCTAACCCACAGACTCTGCTCTTGATAGATGTAAAATAGAAAACAAGAAAATTATTCAAGATATACTGATCTAAATTATTAGTTACTTTGTACGTACATGGCAACTATGGTGACTGTAAATGCTGTTATGAATGTAGCTTCTTTTCACATGAATATTATAACTTAAATATTATTGGACTTGTAAAATTGTGTTATTAATTACCAAAAAATTCATATGTCCATTTCTATGTTTCCTACTATCATATTAATTATGTAACTATCTTTGTCTAATCACACTAGTTAAAAAATAATGCACAGATTGGACATTGTATATACATAAATACATAATTTTCATTTAATTTGTCTAATCAAGAAGATTGATTAACCAACATATTGAAAAATGTAATAAGATTTTTTTTTTTTTCTCATGTGACATAGCATCAGCCGGGAAGCAAACCCACTAACCCGGGATAACTGCTTGTAATGCAGCTGTCACTGACCTCTCGACCACCAATGGTTGACAATAAGAGATGAATTATTGATCCATCAAAATATCAAAAGCTTTGGATGTAAATTCCATACATTACAAGATTTGTCATTTTCTTACAAGCTATAATTTAAGTTTTAAATTTGCATGTTGTATTTATATATTTCCACTAAATGAAATACAAAGCAATGTCAGAACATTTGCTGCAGCTACTTACAGTTGTAATATACTTATAACAATTTTTAAAAAAATTGCTGTTTTAATTAATGGAATTACAAATGCATAGTCATTGCAATAACAATTTGCTAACTTCCAAGAAAATCTAATATATCTAAATATTAAACAGACAAAACTCTCCATGCAGTAGTGCCACCCTGTGCCAATCAGAGTAATCAATGAATGCCAAAAGACTTGTGCATAAAATCCCCATTTAGTGCCTACTCATCCAATATCCCCAGACTAGTTTCTGGCTTGTGGCCTTTGTCAGTGAGGAGGCTTGGATCTGATAGTGCTGCACCTAGATCTTAGGATCTAATGCAACCCTCCAGCAGCCACCTTTTATCTCTACTTAACTACAAAACTATGAGAATGAAATTGAAACACAATATTTTCAATCTAAGCTCAATAGCTTATATAGTCGTATGGTCTGAAGTCAGTTCAGTACCAATACATTTTGGTGATTATGTGATGTTTAGTGGTTTATATCCAAATATGTTAGCTTACTTTGCAAAAGATAAGATACTATTTCCACTAGCAGCTTCTCACTCAAGACTTGAGAATGCCTGACTACATACTAGTAAATAATGGGCTATATGCATCCTTGTCAGAGTAAATCCAGACTGTGAATTACTATTCTTATTGTTACGTAGTAACTCTTGTCTTATTATCTCTTGCTCTCACAAATGGATTTCTGTTTTATAATCATTTCAGTCTATTATGAACAATTAGATTTACTGACCTAGTTATATAGGTTTGTCTGTTTATGCTATTCACTATTTGTTCACATTATTGATATCTCATTGGTAGCATTGCATACTGAATCAGATCTTGAGAGTTCTATAGTTTGGGCAAGTCCATTATTGGGGAAAAGTTTAAGATGAGCCTACAATAATGCACCAGTCCTAATTAAAATTATTAACAATTTCCAAATAAAAATTAATGACATAGGATAAATTTCAATCTGTAATATAAAGAAATTGCCCTGCTCTATTTTACGTAGAAATAAGGGCAAATCTAGAAACTAAATTATCGCATTTGCAATTTTATAGTACAGCAAAAAATGAAACTTCATTTTTTTATGAAAAGGGGAAATTAAGATGGTCACTTTTATTTGCCCCTTATAACAATGATGTTTGTATGGAAAGAAATGATTGGAGATGTAAAACTGAAAAATCTTGATTCATAAATATTCTGATCACGCAATTAACCCACTTAATGCCCACTAGTGTTTTCCTGAAAATTTATGATGGTATTTTAGTTGTATTTATATATTGGACTATTTCCATCATTGGCTATTATGTATTGAATGTCTCAACCTTGGGTGACCATTAATCAACTTTGCTCTTAGGAAAAAGGTGGAGAAATCAGGAGGTACCTCATCGATAAGTATATGAAATTTCTACAGACTGTTGCCTTTGGCGAGATGGCTTAGTTGGTTAAAGCATTACCTTAAAATTCAATATTCAAAAATCTAATGGTCCAGGTTCATTTCCTAAGATAGTACTGTCACTGGTCAAGCAAGACATCTGAAGAAGAGAGGAGAAAAATACATCTTGGGTTGTGCATATACTAACCTGCTATTATTAACAGTTGAATGTAATTGGAAAATTTAAATAATGTTCAATTTTTCCAAAGACATTCAATACTTAATACTAGATGATGGATATAGTTCAATATATAAATAGTGTTAATGCCCACTAGTTTACTTAATATGTTATCTGCATTGTTATTGGAGATTTGAATTAAATAAAAAATAATGAATAGTTTATTACTTGGGAGTTCGCAAGATGTTTTAACGTCAGATGTGATGACCTGGGGGGTTGATTTATAGACTTTGAGCTCTAGAATTTACTACTCTACTACTTTATTAAACCAATCAGGGTATTTTTTTGGGGTTGACAAAAATGTACTGCAATAAAAAATGATTTACTAATTAATTATTTCATAACCTCAATTTAATCGGATATTCTATTGGATAAATTATTATATTACAATTTATATTCATGGTTATTATTTTAATTTATTTACATAAACAGGTATGTATATCATTTTTATAAAATTTTGATTAAAACAAAAAACAGACAAAAACTAATAATCAAAAACGCTCATTTTAATTAATTAAAAATGCTATAAAATTCATCTGGAAATTAATTTATACGAGTATTTAATTATCTCATACATTTTGCAAAATAATGAATTAAAAATAGGTTATTAAAAGCAAGAGGAAAAAATCAATATTAATTAAAATGAAATCTTAAAATGAATTTCTGAATAATAATATTAAATCTAAAATAAAATTTTCCTTCGATGATAGATATTTATAATTTTATCATCGTCAGTATAATTACCGTTGATGAGTGCAGGTTTAAGCCGTTTCCGATTTTACCCGCCTTATTAACGGTAGATTCTCTGCTTTAAATCAGTAGTTTCTCTTTTACATATTTTTCCAATTTGACCAATAACATTTTCAATGCCTTTTAAATTCTATATTTTTGTAGTACATTCTGTTTTGTTTTTTTAAAAAGGCCACATTATAATTATTTTTATTTGATATAGATATATAAATCAGTAATTACATTATAATTTTATAATATATTTTTAAATATAAGGGATTTGAACTCAGACTTTCGAGCAAACTTCAACTATCCACACTATCTCATACTAGTGATGCACATGACTAATCACCAATATCCGCATTTCGTGCTGAATCAGCTCTTATCAGTTGGTCCAGATTATCAAGATTTGTATTAATTAATACATAAGTATTTTAGTAAAGAAATATAGCTTTTACTAACAAATATCTCTGCCTCTCTTTCCCCCCCTCTCCATCACTCTCTTATTTTCTCTCCCTTCTTACTTTTAATTTTGCATTACTGGCATTAATTCTTGTCATTTACTTTATTTCAGAGCCATCTGTGTAAGCTTGAGTAATCAACTGACATTAAGAAGAGTATCACATTCAAATCTTCATTCTAATATCTGACTGTTGGCCTTTTACAAGAGGATCATTGATTTTACATCTACACATCAAGTATCTAGCTTCAGTTCTTTTAAGCTATCCAACAAAATAATCTGAAATCATAAGTCTAATATAACATTCCTTGTATTAAATCCATACTGCAAATGCATAAGGAAATTAGCTTTGATTCAAAACATCAGTTTATTTGAATTTTGCATTATAAGATTGATGGGAAAGAAAATAAGTAAAGAGGGCTGTTAGATATATGGATGCATTCCAATGCCTCTCTTTAATGAAGACCAGTGATCAATACTTAATTTGGAGACTACATTCAAACTACTTCATCGAGTGGATCACTAATCTAAATGATTTTCAATTGACCCATATTGTTTATATGGTGTGATTAGTTTAATTATAAGTAAATCTTTCATATGTAAAATGTGAATTAAAGGCAAAAAAATTCAAATGTTAGTATTAAGAGTAATACTTGTCTTCTGCAATTGTAGGATGGATTTTTGTTGCTATGGATGTAAAACATAGTCTTTCATGCAATAATATATTTCTCTGATTTGTAAAAATTATTATTTTAAGATGCAAATATTTAAATTAAAATGCTAAAAGTAAAATTTAATTTCAGCGACTGTGGCTCCAACACAGTCTTTTCTGGGTTTTGGGACTTTTTATGAATTCCCAGCGATAGTTCGATTATTTATTTATCTTATTTAATACAATGACTGACTCTCTGACTGTTTGTTTGCTTTTTTCATTGTAAACAATATTATTAGGTGATGCATTTATGATTCGGAAGTTGCTACGAATAAAAATTAATCATGTATTAATATTAACATTAAGCCAATAAACATCACATGATCACTATTTCTTATCATGTATAGAGAATGTTGCCTGTTTGAATATTAACATTACTGTTGAATAGGTTTCAAAAATGTTCTATATATGAATTAAAATACTGTCTCTGGAAATGTGTTTGTAAGATCAAATTAAAATGCATTCTGCTGAAAACTGAATTTTTAAAGCTTGTGAAGTTAAAAAAAGATGGCTTTTGAAAGTGAATTTTCTATACTATAAGAGTTAAAATACGGTCTGTTGAATTTCCGTGTTTGTCGAGTAAAAAATCGAGCCTGTTAAAAATTAAATACAGCTTGTCAATATAATAATACAACCTACTGCGAAAAACTAAATTACTAGCTTAGTAAAATTTTATATTCGAAATAATTCTAAATTATATAGCAATGAAAAATAATATGGAAGTTCTTTAATAAGAAGAGTGTATTTAATATCACTGATGTCGTATTGTTTACTTACTACTTATCTGTAACTTGCTATAATTAGATTTTTTGTACCTAGAAATTTACAATTTTTTCTTTTAAGAAGCCTTGTTTGCAATTTTTTTACAATGATTTTTTGTTTGTTTGTTTTTCTATATATATATTTATTGGATCATACATAATTTAATAATTAAAATTACTTTTCTAAATCTCTAATGTAAACGCTGGCTTTAGGTAACTTATTCTGCTTTATGGCACTCATATTTAATTACGTGCATAAATAAAATGAGTTATTCCATTAAGCTGAAAATAAATTATGGACTAACATCTGGATTCAGCAATCAATGGGACTATATTGTCATCATTTTTACGACATTCTTTTTAAAATTAGTACTTTTAATCACATTTGATAAATTAACCTGAGGTCTTTACCTACTACATAATAATAATCAGATAGCCGTTAAATTGACCTGGTTATGGGTTATCTATTTGCATTCATTCTAAAATAATAACTGTCAAAAGTCCATGGGTAATTTGCAATTAGAACTATATACCTACCATCATTCTTTCTAGTTTAAAGTCCAATCTAGCTATATTTCAGCCTTAATTCACCCAATGATGTGGGAAATATCTGGATGTTACACATAAGTTTTGTTTTTAATGGCTTCTTGTTAAATCTAACATACACTCTTTTTACATTGCTTTATTCTGCAGTTTCTGATTTTTTCTTTCATAGAGCACTCAAGTCTCAGTCTTAAGCAAAAGCACTGATAAACCCATTTTTCATTTTCTGGCACATAGTCTTATTTTCTTTTTAATATCAAATTATTTCTAATGAAAAGCTCCTTCCAAGTTTAATTCTAATACTTTAAAAATACATATTAATTACTTTACCAAGAGATCTATAATTTTTAACTTTTAATGAATTGCTACCAAACATTTAACGGTTCCTCTTTTATCCTGCCTCTGACATTAGACTATTAGGATTGACCTTTAGGATAAAATTTTTTCTTCATTTGAGAGCTTTTGTAATTTTTTCTTTAGCTCAGAAATTTTGTGTGTAAATGATTATCATCTGCAAAATTGAAATGAATTAAATCAAATTCATTAATTTTTAATTCGTTTCATACTTTAATCCATACATGCTTACCACAAATCTATTGCAAAAAGCTTTGTAAAGTTGGAATCAACCTCCCATATCTCCTTATCAGTATAAATATTCTAAGCATCATCATATTGTCTAGTCATTGCTGTTAAATTTTGATATGTATTGTATAGAATTGGATGATATCCTGGTTGTTTCAAAGCTTTTATTATGAAAGTGTTTTTAGAAGTCAAATGCTTTTTCAGATTCACAATCCTCTTTATGGTCTTCCTGAACCATATTTATAAATTTAGTGTTACATTTTTCAGAACAGTCCAATATTTATTGCAGATTAATCATAATAATTTCAATATATATATATAAGTGACAGTTATATTTTTGTTATCTGATATATTTTTCTCATTTAAAATTTGTGTGTATAAGTTTTTACCAATTTTTCTATTTTTTCTTATGCTCCTTTTTAAATATTTATAAAAAATCCTGCTAATCTTAAAACATATTATTTCTTATAGATTTAATAATGATTAATTTTCTATTTTAAAAAATGTATCTTTCAAGTGATATTGTTGTTTTTGAGTTATTTGTTTTGTTTTTTCCTTTTGCTTTTATTACTATGCAAATTTTTTATAATATTTTTCCATGTTTGTTAGCATATATTTTTATCACTTGCCACCCTTTTTTATTGTTTAATTAATTTTCTTTCCATTATCAAGATAATTTATATTTTTGAGACTTTTATTCCCCTATGCTTTTTATTACTTTTAATGTCAATAACATTTTTCTGCATTATTTTATAGATTTCCACATATTCATTTTTTCTAAATGGCTCATTTTAGTTATTTATATATATGTGTGTGTGTAATAATCATCATCTTTTTCCAAGTATTATCTTTCTATTACACAATAATCAAGTTTCTTTATCCATATTCCTTTTTCTATATTTCTCTAAGAAACTTCCTATGTGATCTCTTTATTGATCTTTTACAATATCTTAGAATCCAGTTTATATAAATAGAAATTTATATATATATACACATGAATATACATAATTTTTAATCTTAATTAGTTAATGTATTGTTGCTAATAAACCTTTCAGCACCTCTCCATTCAATGTACTGCGAGTAAGTGCAGGAGTTTGAAAAATTGAATAATAGTTTTTGATTAATTAGTCAAGACTGGAACTTACATGTAATATGGACAAAATTCTGTATATATATATATTCAAGCTCCTAAATAAATTTGATTGTAATTAAGATAAAGGAAAAAATAGTCTCACAATGGAAAAAATTTTGTATAAAAAAAAAGTACTTCTTATAAGATTCCACACAAATTTTTTTTTCTAAATTCACCGTAAATCAAAATTGATTTGATTTTCGTAGACATTAATAAAGTCTCATCAACAAATTCAAACAAATCCATAGTTATTGCAAACCGTCTGCCTCCTAACGATAATTGTAAAGTCATTGACCTATGTAAAAGTGATCAAAATCAAATCATGAACCACATAATTAATTACTGTTAAATTTTTGGGGCACAGTGGTAGAATTGAGAGACATAATAAAGCAACTTGTAATTCTATATCCTAATTGGAATCTCTATAAATAATATTTTGTTAATAGTTAAGGTGTTTGTTAATAGTTAAGGTGTCTAAATATATATACCAAATAAATAATAAGCAGCAAAGTCTGATTATTGTTTCTATGTGGATATCTTTTGAATTTCTAATTCATCTGTCTAATGATAATTTTTCATTATATATATATATATAGTAAGAGGTGGAAAATTCTACTGTAAAGTAATAGCTTAAGATTTCTATTAGCTTTGGAAGAGTGTTTTTCAAATATATAAGATTTCGTTAGTTATAGATATTTATTAGGTGCATTAATATCAATGCAATAATGCAAGAGTAAAGATTCATTTCCTTCTATTAGATATATAATATGATCAATAGATGGAGCTTTACCAAAACCTCCGAACAAGCATATTTTGTTTACATAAACATTAAAAGAGTGAGAATTCACTATCTCTTTCATTGGCTCCACCTTCAGATCAGCTGATTTCAAGCTAATTTGCTATCATCAGTGAAGAATAGGGACCAGAGAAACTAGATCTAAATACTAACTCTCAGCAGTTATGAAACAAGTTCCTACCAGTTTGCAAGCATGAATTTTTCAGACATGTAATGTCTTCAAACCCAGCCTAACAAGCCAGATAGCTACATGGTTCTGTATCAGTTCAGTTTCACCACATAGTAAAAGCCTCTGCAATATATATCGTTGCAAAAACCTTCAATGGTACATTTAAGAAAAACAAGTTATAAATCACGTAACTTGCTATCACTTGCATTTATGATCAATAGATGAAGCTTTACCAAAACCTCCGAACAAGCATATTTTGTTTACATAAACGTCAAAAGAGTTAGAATTCACTATCTCTTCATTGGCTCCACCTTCAAATCAGCTGATTTCAAGCTAATTTGCTATCATCAGTGAAGGATAGGGACCAGAGAAACTAGATCTAAACACTAACTCTCAGCATTCCCACCAGTTTGCAAGCATGAATTTTTCAGACATGTAATGTCTTCAAACCCAGCCTAATAAGCCAGATAGCTACATGGGTCTGATATCAGTTAAGTTTCACCACATAGTAAAAGCCTCTGCAATATATATCATTGCAAAAACCTTCAAAGGTACATTTATGAAAAACAAGTTATAAATCATGTAACTTGCTATTACTTGCATTTATGATCAATAGATGGAGCTTTACCAAAACCTCTGAACAAGCATATTTTGTTTACGTACATGATTTATAACTTGTTTTTGTTTTTCATAAATGTACCTTTGAAGGTTTTTGCAATGATATATATTGTAGAGGCTTTTACTATGTGGTAAAACTGAACTGATATCAGACCCATGTAGCTATCTGGCTTGTTAGGCTGGGTTTGAAGACATTATGTGTCTGAAAAATTCGTGCTTGCAAACTGGTGGGAACTTGTTTCATAAACGCTGAGAGTTAGTGTTTAGATCTAGTTTCTCTGTCTCTATCCTTCACTGATAATAGCAAATTAGCTTGAAATCAACTGATCTGAAGGTGGAGCCAATGAAAGAGATAGTGAATTCTGACTCTTTTGACGTTTATGTAAACAAAATACGCTTGTTTGGAGGTTTGGTAAAGCTCCATCTATTGATCATAAATGCAAGCAATAGCAAGTTACGTGATTTATAACTTGTTTTTGTTTTTCATATATATATATAAATTGCTAAATTATTTATTTACATATGTTCATCACATGATTACCATTTCTTATGCTTGCTCTTAACTGTTATTCAAACAGGCAAAACTCTCTATAGGTATTGCCATTCAGTGCAAACCAGAGTAATCAATGGATGCCAGAAGGCTTGTGCTGGATTTTGAACTTCATCAGTGAAGAGCCTTGGATCTGAGAGGACTGCACTTCGATCTTAGGATCCATTCTAATGCAGCCCTCCAGAAGCCATCTTTTATCTCTACTTAACTGCAAAACTAAGAGACTTAAATTAAAAACACCATAATATTTTCAACCCAAGCTTATTAGCTTATATAGTCATATAGGTCTGAACTCAGTTCAGTACCCATATATTTTGGTGTCTTTGGTTCTTTAATAACCATAGCCACCACTATCTTATTTAGGCAGGATTGGTTTTAAGCCAATAAACATCACCTGATCACCGTTTCTTATGCTTGCTCTCAATTGTTATTCAAACAGGCAAAGCTCTCTATACATATTGCCACTCATATGTTCATATTAATATAATTCAGTCATAGATATTTAAAAATGAAATACTTTCTCTTTCCTGCAATATATAAACTAAATTTGTATAAATAATTTGTCAATTAAAATATTCAGCTCATAATTAGATCAAGTCTTAATTTAAGCATAGTCAGTAGGTGTTCTTTGCTTTTAAAACATTTATTAATGGATGAGTGGGTGTAAATTTAATTTATCAATTCAATAGAACATATATATATATGACAATAGATGGTGTTCTACCAAAAACACCGTCAAGCGTAGTTTGTTTACATAAACGTCAGAGCAAGCACTCATTATCTCTAACTTTAATTTCCACCTTCAGATCATGATTTCAAGCTATTTTCTATCATCAGTGAAGGACAGGAATAAGAAAATAGATCTAAACACAAACTCTGTGCATTTATGAAACAGTTTCTATTCAGCTTGCAAGCGTGAATCTTTTAGACACGTAATGTCTTCAAACTCAGCATAGCAAGCCAGATAGCTACATGGGTCTGATCTCAGTTCAGCATCACCACATAGTAGAAGCCTCTGCAATATATATCATTGAAAGAAAGACCTCAAAGGTACATTTATAAAAAACAAAAAAACACAAGTTAAAATTTGCTAACGCTTGTATTTATGACAATGGATGGCATTCTACCAAAAAACCGTCAAGCGTAGTTTGTTTACATAAACATCAGAGCAAGCATTCACTATCCCTAACTTTAATTTCCACCTTCAGATCATGATTTCAAGCTATTTGCTATCATCAGTGAAGGACAGGAATAAGAAAATAGATCTAAACACAAACTCTGAGCGTTTATGAAACAGTTTCTATTCAGCTTGCAAGCATGAATCTTTTAGATACATAATGTCTTCAAACTCAAACTGGCTTGCTGTGCTGAGTTTGAAGACATTACATGTCTAAAATATTCGTGCTTGCAAGCTGAATAGAAACTGTTTCATAAACACTCAGAGTTTGTGTTTAGATCTATTTTTTTTTCCTGTCCTTCACTGACGACAGCAAATAGCTTGAAATCATGATCTGAAAGTGGAAATTAAAGTTAGAGATAGTGAATGCTTGCTCTGACATTTATATAAACAAACTATGCTTGACGGTGTTTTTGGTAGAACGCCATCTATTGTCATAAATACAAGCATTAGCAAGTTTTAACTTGTGTTTTTTTGTTTTTCATAAATGTACCTTTGAGGTCTTTCTTGCAATGATATATATTGCAGAGGCTTCTACTATGTGGTAATGCTGAACTGAGATCAGACCCATGTAGCTATCTGGCTTGCTATGCTGAGTTTGAAGACATTACATGTCTAAAAGATTCACGCTTGCAAGCTGAATAGAAACTGTTTCATAAATGCTCAGAGTTTGTGTTTAGATCTATTTTCTTATTCCTGTCCTTTACTGACGATAGCAAATAGCTTGAAATCATGATCTGAAGGTGAAAATTAAAGTTAGAGATAGTGAATGCTTGCTCTGACGTTTACGTAAACAAACTACGCTTGACGGTGTTTTTGGTAGAATGCCATCTATTGTCATAAATACAAATGTTAGCAAGTTTTAACTTGTGTTTTTTTGTTTTTCATATATATATTGATGGATTGAAAATGCACATAATGCCAATTATATATAATAGGTCTGGCTACCTAATGATGCACTATTTATAACTAAATGCATTAAGAAGCAAATCATTATATAAATAAATAATCATATAATGTAGATAAATGTTAATAATGGTATTCTCTGCTATTACGCATTATCAGAAGTACATAACTTTATATATATAAATGTTATATACGGAGAATATAGTATGCTATGTAAAGTGTTGTGATTATTAATATGATCAGCTAAGATCTGTATGGTTCCATGAATGTATTGGTCATAAATAAAATAATCATATATCACGTAAATAAAGTGTTGGGATTATTAAAAATTATCCTTAGCAAAGCTATAGAACTCCAAATTCTATTATTGATTGTTTCTAAGTAACAGAACAGCAAAAGAATTCAGAATATATATTAATAAGAGCAGAAGTGAATAAAGTACTGTCACTTTAATAATTCAAAATAATGATTAATAATGTTATTAATTAGTTAGTGGTGTTAATAAGAATGATAGAAATGAAAGGTCTGATATAAATATTCTTCAGTAACAGTAATAAATTGTTATCTTTATTCTAATTTATTTACAAATATCATATAGATATGAATTATTTTAATAGATTGAAAATAAAGCAATAAATGTAGTAATGTTGTTTAAATTATTGTTTACAAATATATATAAATGATAAATGTTCATAAATAAAGCAGATTTATGGAAACACGTGCATTTTATAATATAAAAATAAATTCAGTTATTATATATAATTTGTCTCTAATTTTAAATAGATAAAAATAAAACAATCAGTTTAGTAATTGCGATCCACATTCCATCAATAAAAAAGATTCTTCTGTCCCATTATCAAAAAATGGAACATCCAATCATTTCATTTATATACCAGCCTAATTTATATATTGGTCATGCTAATATAAAGGTATATTTCTAACTGCGCATTCTTATTCAGCACTATGATTTTAGTGTCTATATAAATATACAGGACCATAAAGAAATGTGTGATTCCATCTTAAAGGATTCCATCTTTATTGTTAAAAAGAGGTTGCCTTGACAACAGTTTAAAATTGTTGATTGATATTGATATTGAGATTGTCTAAGAGTTGGCTGGTTTTTAATGATATATATATATTACACTTAATATTTAAGTAATACTTTTGATGTAATTTAAAAATTATAATTGCAATTTATAATATTATAATTGATTATTTATTAATCTGCATTCATAACAAGTTATATTTACGTGTTTAAAGAGGTTTATTTAAACTTTTTTGTATCAATAATTTTAATTTCCGTGGTCATGCAATTTTTAGTGTCGATATAAATATATTGAATCATAAATAAAAAGGGGATTTCACATTTATTGTTACAAGGAAGTTGCCTTGACAACAGATTGTGTTTGTTGATTGTTATTGGTATTGGGATTGTCTAAGTGTTAACGGATTTTAATGATTATGTATATATACGTGCTCAATAAATCACTGTCAAGTTGTTAATCTAATTAAAATATATATATTGCCTTATAGACATATCCTTTTTAACTGGAACAGATAATGCAATTGCTCACAGCTTAATAATTCATATTTAACTTTTATAGTATTTGAATTTTAAACGTAGGAAGTAAAGATTGATATGCACATTGAGTTATGGAGACGACCTAAAAATTCCATCAACATGCATCTCTGTACAGCCCCAAATTTTATTGCAGAGTCCTGATAGCAACCGCTTTCTTCTTGATTCACATGTTAATTAATCTCACCACTTACAAAATATATTAAGGAATAAACATGAAATTTAAATATTTTCACTTTTAGTTAATAAAATCAAAATTATAATTTTACTACAATTCATCATCATCAACCATTATCAATCCACTGCAGAATGAAGGTCTCTCCAAGTTTAATCCATCTTCTCCGATCTTTAGCTTCTCTTCTCCACAACACCCCTGCACATTTTCTTATTTCATCCATCTATCTCACATGTGGTCTCTTTCTGGGTCTTTTACAATCTCTTGGAATCCAGTTTAAAATTTCAATTGTCCATCTATTATCATCTCTTCTAGCAATATGTCCAGCCCAACTCCATTTCAATCTTTTAATTTTTTCAATAAGATCAGTAACACCTGTTTGTTGTCTTACCCATACATTGCGTTTTCGATCTCTTCTTGTTACTCCCAACATACATCTCTCCATACTCCTTTGAGTGGTCTGAAGTCTCTGTATTGCTCTTCTAGTAAGTGTTCAAGTCTCAGATCCATAAGTAAGAACTGGTAAAACACATTTGTTAAAAACCATCCTTTTCAAACACATAGGCATATTTCCTTTTAGTATCAAGTTATTTCTACCAAAAGCACTCCAACCAAGTTTGATTCCATGATTAATTTCCTCATTATGTTTCCATCTGTATTAATAATCTGACCAAGGTATTTGTAACTGTTAACTTCTTCTAATTCTTCATAATCAATCTTTATTTTCATATTTTGAGCAAATCGATTAAACATTACTTTAGTCTTTTTAACATTTATCTTTAGTCCTACTTTTCTACTTTCATCTGCTAACTCCTGCAACATTTCCTGAAGCTCTGAAGCATTATTTGCAAAAACAACTACATCATCTGTAATGACTTAAATACTCTCCATTTACTTTCACTCCTTTAGTTTCCCATTTTAATCCACAAAATACTTCTTGCAGCACTGCTGTAAAGAGTTTTGGAGATATGGAGTCACCTTGTCTTACACCTTTCTCAATGTTGATTTTTCCAGTATCATTATGTAATCTAATTGTTGCTGTTGCATTTTTATAAATATTCTTTAAAATATGACAATATTCTGGATCTATACCTTGATGATCCAATGCTTTAATCACTGAAGAAATGTGTATAGAATCGAATGCCTTTTCATAATCTACAAATCCAAAACATAATGACAACTCATATTCATTTGTCCTTTCTATGACTTCTCTCAATACCTGGATATGATCTATTGTACTAAAACCACTTTTAAATCCAGCTTGTTCTTTTGGTTGGTGGAAATCCAAATTTCTCTGTAGACGAGTTGTAATTATCTTGGTAAAAATTTTATATAAAACTGATAAAAGGCTGATAGGTTTGTAATTTCTAATATCTTCTTTATCATCTTTTTTAAATATTAATATTATTACTGCATTCTTTCAATCTTCCAGTACATCTTTATCATTTAGACATTTGGTATATAACTTTGCTAAAATTGTTTCTATTTCTTCACCTGCTTCTTTTAATATATCAAATATAATTCCATCATTTCCTGGAGCCTTTCCTTTTTTCATACACTTAATTGCATGTCTCACTTCTTCAATTAAAATTCTGGGCAATTCGGAAGATGTAATAGATATAGGAGGTACTTGTTCTTTATTACTATATAATTCTTGATAAAAATCTTCTACCAATTTCATGATGTCATCTCTCTTTTTAGTAATAATTCCATCTTTTTTTCTTATTGCAGATATAAATTTCCTACCAATACCAAAATGTTGTTTAACATTTTTGAGACTTTTATTTTTTTCTACAGTTTTCCTTGCTATTTCACAGTTATACTTTCTTATATCATTTTCAACTCTTTTCTGTACCATTTTACAAAATTCGAGATATTCAATTCTTTTTAATACATCATTTTTGTATATCTTCATATTCCTTCTTTTCTTCATAAATTCTCTAGTCTCAGTAGAAATTTTATTAGTCAATTGCTGCTTTTTTCTACCAGCAATGTTTGTTGCAGTTTTTAAAAGTGTATCAGTTATTTTCATATTAATTTCATTTAAATCTGAATCATGTCAAAATCTATTAATACTTGAAACCGATTTGTAAGTTCTGATTTAAATTCATTAGAATGTTTCTGAAGATTAGGAATATCAACTGTAAATATTGTTTTTTTTTAATAATTTTTGTCTCTCTAGTTTTACATTAACATGTAACTTACACCTTACTAATCGATGATCACTTCCTGTGTTAAATTTATTAAGAACATTACAATCTTCATTTTTTTCTGTTAGTCAAAATATAATCCAATTCTGCTGTACCTTCATTTGGATGCTTCCATGTCCATTTCCTTTTAACATTTTTCTTAAAAAATGAATTCATAATATAAAGTTTTTCTTTTTCTGCAAACTCCACAAGTCTATGTCCTCTCTCATTTCTATTACCATAACCAAAATTACCTACAGCAATTTCATCTTTCATTTGTCTACCAATTCTAGCATTAAAGTCTCCCATAACAATTTTAAAATGTTGTTTACTCTGATCAAAAGCCTTTTGTACATCCATATAAAAATCTTCTACTACTTCATCACTATGAGAATTTGTTGGGGCATAAACCTGAATTATCTGCATTTGGTATCTGCTATTAAGTTGTATAACTAATCTTGCCACTCTGTCCGATACACCATCAATCTCCACAATATTGTTCTTCCACTTTTTATTTATAATGAATCCAACTCCACTTGTATTTCCAATATGTGTGCCTTTATAATAGAGTATATGTCCACTTTTTAAATCAATTGTTTCTTCTCCTTTTCTTCTAACTTCACAAAATCCAATAATGTCCCATTTAATATAAGGCAGTTCTTCTTCTAATTCTTGCAATCTTCCTTCACTTGAAAGTGATCTGCAGTTGTAAGTACCTAAATAAAAAGTCATCATCAAATGGCAGCCTAGGTCCACAATCAGGGGGTTCTTAGCACCCTCCGCCTTTGACCACCAACTGCTGCCTTGGTTGGTGACTTTACAGCCTCCTGGGAATAAGGGCCATGCTTTATTTTTGTCTGTCATAATTGTATATATGTATTGGAAAAATATTTATCATTTACACAAACATTTATTCTGCCTTATCAGGCACTGAGAAGAAAGACCATGGTGTTTCTTGATCTTAAACTCAGAGGTAAAAAGCCAATAAACTCACCATGCTGGCTAATGCATGTTGGTGAGCAGCCCATCCATGTTCATATACTATATGAATAATCACATAGTAATAATAGCTGCAACGACAAGAACGTATGGAGTGGACATTAGGAATTTGCCCTGCTCGGTTCCTTTAAGGCCTCCAAGAGGAATCAAAGGGTCTCCTTTCAGTTAATAGCAAACTCCTTTCTGCAGCCAATTATTGTTTTTTATATCTTACATTCATCAAAGCATTCACACTCTTTTATTTTAAGGAATTAAAAATTATTTTTAATTTTTTTTTTCCTTTATTTTTCCATTGCTGAAAATGCCGTGTTTGTTCATCATGCATTCAAACATGCAATTTTTACAATAAGAAAATTACATAAAAAATAATATAAAATATTAAATGCTCCATAAAGCTAACATAACATAAAAAACAATCAAACTAAAAATATAATTATTATTTTAAAATAAAAATGAAGAATTAAAAAATTTAAGCATTTTTAAAGTTATTAATTTAAAATTTATTCATAAATTGTAAATTTTGATATGCTAGTTTTAAAGTAAGAATTTTTAATGTCTTAGAAATTTTTTACATAATATATCTAATAAAATGGTATATAAAATTATTTTCTATACATTATTAAAAGCAGAGGTTCTTATGTATTAGTCCTGTGACATGGCACATATTAGACCTGATGCACCTTTTCACATCCACAATAAATGTGTAACATTGTGATTAGGTCAAATAACTCTAAGTAAACCCTGCATTGCTGTTATCTGATCTCAGATCAAAATGTGTTTTTTATCTGATCTGGTAACAAAACATTTTTTTTTTCCAAAACCAATTTTTTTTGCCCAATTTTTGTTTTAAGATTTCATTCTGACAACAGTTTGATTTCAATTGCAATGCTTTTTTTTTTCATAGTTGCTTAATTCACTTGATTTTAAGTGAGTAAATAACTGTACTTTTCCAAAACATCAAAAGACTGGGATTCAGTGAAATGGTGTAATAAGCAACAGTGAGGAACATCATGGCAACATCTACATTCATATTTGACCGAATTTATGTGGCATAGGTGTAAAAAAATGATGATGCATTCATTTGCATAAAATGGCTGCCCATATGAATAATTAATAAAAGTGTTATATTTTTTAATTTTATGAATAATTTTCCTTTTTTTTTTTTGTATTTTTTTATTTAAAAAATACATTTATTTATTACTGTTTTTTTGACAAAATCCCATTTAGGTGATATACTGTGTAATCACATGTTCATATTGGAGGGAACAATTGTTACTTTAAGTCTCCATTTTCTTGAAAAAATTTGATCGACTTATAATAATGTACAACAGATAACTTGGGTTTATTCATTTGTGACAATTCCTGTTATATATTGCACATTAAGTAGCATATGTGTATATTTCATACTTTTTTTAATAATATATTAGGCAATTTTTGTAATTTAGTGATTTTATGGTCAAATTCATATCTTTAGTAAATGGCTACTCTGCACCATGTTTTAATTTTTTTCCTGTAAAAAGTCATATGCATTTTTCTGTTTGGCAAATTAATATTTTTTTTTGTTTTGAACTGTTGTTAAAAATGTACTTTTTAAGATCGTTTTTTTTTTTTTTTTTCTGAAATTTATATCTTTAGTATTGTTATAAATTTTATAATTTTTCATGTAGGGGTCATATATATTTTTATATGGCAAAGTAACTTTTGCAACTTTTTGTATAATGGTATATCATATTGATTGCTTAAAAATTTACTGTTTAATATCAATTTTTTGGTCAAATTTTATATGTTTAGTACTATTATTAATTTATGTTCTCCACCATATTTTATATTTTTCCTGTGAAAATCATATATACTTCTGAATGGCAAATTACATTTTTTTTAAACTGTTGCTAAAATTGTAATTTTTAAGATCATTTTGTTGTTTTTTTTTTTGGGGGGGGGGTAAATTATGCTCCAAATTGTTTATATTTTTTGTGTGAAAGTAGTATTTTTAGTCCTAAGCAACATAGAGCACGTATTTAGACATGCTATGCCTTTTCACATACTTATTCACCCTGAAGATAACTTTATAAATCTTGTGAAAGTATCATGTACAAGATCCGTGTACATGTTATTTTGGTCAGATCACTAGGTTAGAAAGTTATCAGTGGATTGATACAAATGTGAAAAGTCACAGCATGTCTAATATGTGCTTCATGTCACAGGACTTATATATAAGTACCAAAGCAAATTTTTGTAAACTTAAGTAACCTCAATGACTTCAATAAGCTCTCGGTCTTCATCCATATAGGAGTTCCATCTGCCCTAACAAAATAAATATTATATTATATTTTAATTTGTTTTTCAAACATTTAATTAATAATAACATTGATAAAGAAGGAAAATACAAATTATAACTAAATTTGATCACTTCATACACACACATGTACATGCTCATACATCACATACAGAAATCTTGCAAATATTATATGCCCAACTTCTTTCACAAATTAATACTGAGAAATATAACTAATACTATATGATAAACTTTTTTTTTATAATTAAAAGTAATTTTCCATTGTGTTAATTCATTTGATATCATGTAAAAATGTCAATATTAAAATTGCACATATCTAAAAGCTACTATTAATTTATTTTAAAAGTCTCATATATAATTTTTTTATGTTTTTTTTTTTAAAATATAAAATTGACTTTTTGTTAACGTTATTTCTGTTATCAGCATAACTATTAAAATATTTATTATTAATGTTGTGCAAATTTAAATCTTTTTCAAATTCTTTATTAAAGCTTTTAAATGGTTTGTAAGTTTTAATTTACATTCACAAGAGTATTTCTAAGAATAATATTTTATTTTATTTCTGTCTTTGTTAATAATTTTTGTCTCTTGATTCTTGCATTAAACTTCTCTTGCATCTTCTAATTGACAATTACTATTTATGTAAAACATATTAGTCATCTTACTATCTATTAGTCACAAATTAGTATTTTTGTGCATAGCCATATCTCTTTTCACTTTAGTTAGACAAATACCATAGCTAATATGGTTATTGTTCCTCCAATCTGATGCCTCTGTCTGGACTACAGCAAGGTCATCTCATTGATCTACAGTTAGTAAGTAATTTCTCTTCACTTGTTAATGTGAGTATCATTTCTTCTCTAATGTTTTGCCACCATTATTTTTTTTTTTTAAATATTTTTAATTTTAATTTTATTATTCTTAAGTTATGATCAATATGTGTGTGAAAATGTGCATGGAATGTGTGTATTTCAATCATAAATTATTATTCCTACTACTTTATAGATACTAGAAAAAATCTCTAAAACTATGTTTTAAATATAAAAGCAGTAAACTATATTCAAAATAACTAATGGTTACATGAAATAAATAAATTTAACCAAAAACTTCCCAAACTTATAAGCTGCCCAATAATCACAAATTTTATTATATCACAACCATTTATCAATATAAAAACTACTTATATTCTGTAAATTACTTTTACTTTCACATGATCATCATTTTTTATGCTTGCTCATAACAGTTGTTTTCTCTTCATACAGTAGTGCCACTCAGTGCAATCCAGAGTAATCAATGGATGCCAGAAGGCTTGTGCATAAAATCCCTATCTAGTGCCTACTCATCCAATATCCCCAGACCAGTTTCTAGCTTTGGCTTTCATTAATGAGGAGCCTTCAATCTGAGAGCACTGCACCTAGATCTTAGGATCTAATGCAACCCTCTAGTAGCCACCTTTTATTTCTACTTTAACTACAAAACTATGAGTTTAAAATTGAAAACACAATAATATTTTCAATTCAAGCTCAGTAGCTTATAGTCATATAGGTCTGAACTCAGTTCACTACCCATATATTTTGGTGTCTTTTGTTTTTTAATAGCCATAACCACCACTATACTATTAGGCAGGATTGGTATTAAACCACTAAACATCACATGATCACCATTTCTTATGCTTGCTCATAATTGTTGTTAAAACAGGCAAAACTCTCCATACAGTTGTGCCACTCAGTGCAAGCCAGAGTAATCAATGGATGCCAAAAGAGCTAGAAATTAGTCTGGAGATATTGGAGATAGGGATTTTATGCACAAGCCTTCTGGCAATCTTAGTGTGACTATATGGCAAAGAATAGATAATATGTGTTTGCATAAGATTTCATTCATGAGTGAAGAAAATTTAATTTTTTTTAAAAAAATATGTATTGCTTACATAAATAATAATAAAAATTATATGTGATTAATAATTATATTTTTTACGTAAGTGGTTTATTACTTATCAATCCTGAAATATATTATGACATCAATATACTACTAATATCAGAATCTATTGAGTGAAAAAAAACTAGATCTATTTTATTTACTTTTTCTATAAATTTTTCTTTTTTTTTTTTGTCAGTATATCACACAATTTCCAAACTTTTTAAGTTTTGAAAAGAACTCTGAAAATAGGATCATTATTATTTAAAAGACTAAAAATGTCTATTTTGTCCCCCTATCTCTATGTTTTGAACACTGTTTAATTAATGTAATTGTGAACTAGACAAACCACTTAGTTGATGTTTATCCTTTGCTACACTCAGGTTACCAGTGGGATCCATAGGTGGCAGATAGTGAAATGGCCTTTAGATATGGAAACCAACTGTGAATAACATTTCTTTATGGTAATTGTGACAATGAGATTGCGTGTTTGTGCAACATTTTCTTTCTTTAACTACATTCACAGCATTTCTGACTCCAATATTTATTTTTCTTTTTTTTTAACTCAAACTATCAAGAATTAAAACAGGAATGATGGTATGGGCTAAATAGACTGTCAATCTTTAGTTGTCATGTTTTCTTGAGGCAGTATAATCACTAGTGAATCAACTTGGAATTGGATTTAAATGGGATAGGAGTTTTGGCTGGAAAAAGTTGTATGCTTGAACAGTTCTATTTAGGGATTTTTTCTGCCTATTACAAAAATGGAAGGGTCTAGAAAATATGTTCTAAAAATGGTCTTTCGCTACAGTTTGCCTACATTGTCACACCTAATAGCTTTCTCATTTCAGCTGTAGAAATAATAAGAATAATAACAGTAATAGTAGTGTAGTAAGAGCAGTAGTAATAATAAAGGTAAGTATTATAAATATTTTTTTTCTAAATATAAATATATGGAATGTGAAAACTTCATATGATACGAACTTTTCAAAATCAGAATGGAGAACTGCATTTGTGGCTAAACAACGGACAATATTTAACATTGATATAGCTACTCTTAGTGAAACTTTCCTCACAGAGGAAAGAAATTTATTAGATTAGATGGATGGATACAAGTTTTTGAAAAAGCATGTCAGTCATTGAAAGAAGAATGTGTGGCATTGGATTTGCTGTAAATCTAATTTGTGACTTCTGTTGTTGGAATTCCCCTTTGTATCAATGAAAGGTTAATGATCTTAAAACTTGCCTAATGGTACTAGGGCTTATTTTATCAGTGCCTATACTCCAACCTAGATTCAGAGAATTCAGAAAAGGAAAGCTTTTTGTCTTATTGGATAGCGTAATTACAGCAATACTATTAAAAAATTGAAGTTATTTTCTTGGGAACTTTAATGCATGTGTTGAACAAATTGAAAACTTTGGCCAAAATATATTGGAAATAATGGTATTGGAGCTTTAAATTCAAGTGTTTTGTTATTGTTGAATTTATGCACATCACATGTTGACTATGACAAATACTTTGTTTAGGCAGGAAAATGACAATAAAGAAACATAGGTGCAATCATTCACAAAACAATGACATTTAATAGATTAAATTATAGTTATGAGTCAAAATACAAGAGAAGTTCACATTACATAAGCAAACACAAGCTCTGATTGTTAAATAGATCTTAACTTAGTATGCTCCAGGATTAAAATGATACTTGCAGTAAAAAAAATAGTTATTATTTCAATCGTATTTACAAAAAAAAATTGGTTTGCTCTTTAGAAAAAACTACTATACATATTAAATTTGAAAGTTATATAACACTAAAATTGCTAATATGGATCTTCAGGAACTGCCATATTACAGAAGCATGAAATTCTCTTAAGGAGTGTATTATGGGTATAAGTAAATTTATTCTTGGGTTCACTAAAAAAGAAGAACCATGATTATTTTCTGACAATGGTTATATTATTAATAATTTTAAAAAATGTGGGATTCTCTGTTTGGCAAAAATAATTGAGTAAATGTGGAAATTCATAATAAATAAATATAAACACCTGAAAGCAGAAATTCAATGATTGTCATGAAGGCTTAAAACTGATTAGTGGATTTAAAAAAATACAGACATTTGCTAATCATGGACATTCTAGACATTTTGTTGATGTATTGAAAACAACATGTGGACTCAGGAAACAGTATCACAACCCTATTAAATCTAGAAAATGCACTATTTTATATGAGGAGAATGATATTTTGAACAGGTGGAAAGAGTATTTTGATTATCTTTTGAATAATGATACAATAATTGATATGATGACTTTTAATGAAATATCCATTTTATCTATTCATTTAACTTTGGCCAAATTTTTAAACAGAAAAATTATTTTGATCAACTTTTGAATAAATGATACAAAAATTGACATTTGGATAAAAATATCTAACTTAATGAACTAAACAGAAAGAAGGTGCTAGAGGGCTGCCATAGATTCTATGATCTAGGTGGAGTGCTCTCAGATTCAAGGCCTTTCATTGATTAAAGTCACAGGCTAGAAATTAGTCTGAGGATATTGGATGAGTAGGCATTAAGTAGGGATTTTATGCACAAACCTTCTTGGATCCATTGATTACTATGGTTGGCACAGGGTGGCACTGCTGTATGGAGAGTTTACTACTATAGTAACAGTTTGTGTAAGCATTAGAAATGGTGATCTTGTGATATCTTTTATTTCTGAATGCCAGTTTATATTTCATCACCTCTGTACCAAATAATAGAATGAACAAAAAATTTTGATTCATATTTGTAATTTTGATTTGGAATTAAGGATATGAATTTTTAGATTACCTTGATGTTTGAATTGACATTGCATCACATTTTTGTTTAAATAGTGGAACAGAATTTCTTATTAATGGTCAATAATATCTTTCAATCTCTTTGCTACAAATGTATAAACAATATGAACTGATGTCATTCTTGAATTTTATTCTTCAAATATTTTTTTCCAGCAAACATTGAGTCTGGTTAGCAATCTAAAATTTAAAAAAAATCAAAAGTTTGATGAACATATTTCCATAGCCTTTGAAATTAAACCAGGTTATTATTGTTGGTGAAAACACTGCCAAAATCAAATTGATTTCTTTTTTCCAGCACTTGCTTAGAAATTGAGATCTTTAACTATGGATCACCTACCAGCATTTATATGGATAGGAAAAATCATCATCGAAAGGCAGCTTCTGAGGCTTTTATCACATGGGATCAATGCACTAGAATTCTAGAAGAATTCAACACTATTCCCCTATTCCTTTATATATAAATTTATACAACTACACACAAGAAAACTACAGTCTGTAATAACTATAACAAAAAGAAAGTTGTAAGCCAGACACATAAATAATTTATAATTACAGAAAGAAACATAGAAGTCTTTTTTAACATCCATTAACATTAAAAAATAAAGTTAATTACATGATAAGAGCAGAGAAACTATTGCTTCATAATAAATTTTTAATGATTCTAAGATGACATAAAAAAACTTGGAAAAAAATCAATGAAATAATAATAATAATAATAATAATAATAATTATTATTATTATTATTATTATTATTATTATTATTATTATTATTATTATTATTATTATTATTATTATTATTATTATAAATTATAAAGACTTAAAAAAGTTTAATATGCGGGATTCAAACTCAGACTTTTACATGACCCACTACTCTCAGTGGCATATCATATTTCTGACTCATCTGATCACACACATGTTGAAGGAATAAATAATCACCAATATACATATTTCATGCTAAACCAGCAATCATCAGTTGGTCTAGATTACTATCTCCACACATATATACATTCAGTGCTCAGCTTTATATGGTGATTATTTATCTCTTTTCAACATGTGTGTGATCAGGTGGGTCAGCAATATGAGATGGCACTGAGAGTAGTGGGTCATGTGAAAGTCTGAGTTCAAATCCTGCATATATTGCATAAATAAATGCAGGTTTAAGCTTATACAATGTATTAAGAAGTTTAATATAAATGATAGGGTTTTTTTTCTAGAAAAAACTTTTAATATCATAGTCATAGAAAAAATTTATAAGCTAAAAAAATTAGTCACGATATTAATATTTCAAAAACATATAATAGTCAATGTCATTCAATATTTATGCTAAATGTAAATCTAAAAAGATTTATATGAATTAATAAAAGAATTTAGAGTTAATATAAGTTCAGATATAGATAAAATCAGATCAGAAAATATAAAAACTAATATTGATATTTTATCAGATATTATAATTTATATGATTAATAAAATAAAAAGTATTGAGTTGTCTACATTTTAAAAACATCTATAGTACGACCAGTTTTTAAATCTGATGATAAAATAATTTTGATAACCATAGAACTTTACTATTCTTCCTTCAATTGCTGAAGTAATAGAAAATTATAAAATTTTCAAAAAAAATGTTAATTAAAATAACTTTTTAATAAAAATCATTAAGGATTTATAAAAGAAAGATATTTACAGATAAAATTAAAAGTTCAGTTAATGATAAAAAATATAAAACTATATTTTTTTTAGATTGTGATAAGGCTTTTGACATTATTGAACATAAACAGATATTATAATTTATATGATTAATAAAATAAAAAGTAATAAGTGGCATACATTATTAAAAACACCTATAGTATGACCAGTTTTTAAACCTGGTGATAAAATAATTTTGATAACTATAGAGCTTTTCTATTCTTCCTTCAATCGCTGAAATAATAGAAAATTATAAAATTGTCAAAAAAATGTTAATTAAAATAACTTTTTAATAAAAATTATTAAGGATTTATAGAAGAAAGATATTTACAGATAAAATTAAAAATGCAGTAAATGATAAAAAATATAAAACTATTTTTTTAGATTGTGATAAGGCTTTTGACATTATTGAACATAAAAGATTAATTTACAATTTAGAAACTTCTCTTATTCTTCTCTTTCACTTTCTTTGCATATCTTCATATATTCATATATATTTCTTATAATACTTCTTCCATATACACTTCAATGCAAACAATTTTTTTTAAAAAACTTCTTTATTTTCCTTACAATTAAGTATAGTTTTACTTCTCAATATTATGTAACAAAAACACTTATTTATAATTGTTAATAAAGATGCCATATTTATATAATATGGTGAAACGAAAGCTACAATCAACACTAGACTGGCTCAACATCTTTACACATATAACAGAGCTCAGAGGAACAGCAACCCAATCTCTGTATTTTTGGAGCATGCTAAACAATCTGGACACAACTTCACACCTGCCAATCCCATAATATTGTGCTCAGAATCAAACGATCACAAAAAAAAAATAAAGGAGGCATTTTACATTAATGGAAACATCCATGCTGTAATACTAGCTTATTTGAATATTTGCATATTTTTTACTATACATTTTATGAAGGCTGTGAATATGGGGCATGGATCCTTGAAAACGTTAAGCCGATAAACTTTAATATTAATTTATATCTTCTTCTTTATTAACAATTATAAATAAGTGTTTTTTTGTTACAATTAAAGCAGAAGAGGAAGGATAAAGCTCTGGTGAAAACTTGTTTGCATTGAAGTGTGTATATATATATGAATTTAGAAAGTTGCGAAATTATGTGAAAATTGCTGTGGGTTTTTTTTTTTTCAAAAATTATTTAAATAATATATTATATCAAATATAACAATGTTAATAATGAGAAAATCATTTATATGGAGAACTTCAAAGTTCTATACTTAATACATTGTTGTTTTTAATTTTTATAAATGGCATAAGAAATATTAATAGTGAAAGATCTGTATATCACTATGCAGGTGATACTGTTCTAGTCAGTGTAAATAACAATATTGATATTGCAGTTTAAAAATGTCAAGAAAACTTAAACAAAATTGTCCTTGGGTGCTTCGATAAAGAAATTTCTAAAAATAGAGAAAAAGCAAACTATGTTAATATATTCACCTCACGTGAAATATAAAATCATTGACATATATTAATATTGATATATAATAGCGCAATGGCTAATGATAATAACTGTATAAGAGTAAAATGATAATAGATGGAAAATGTCATAAGAACGTCATATTAATATACTAATTAATTAATTTAGATCTTTTATACCAATGTTTTATAAAATCAAAACTATTTTTCTTTTAAATATTTTTATTGTAATATATAAATCTTTACGTGAATTTTTATTGAGGTATGGAATAACTCTTTGCGGTTTAACAAGCTTTTTTAAATGCTAATATTACTTCAAAAAGAATAACTGATCTAATAAAAGAAATTTATATATATATAAAAAATTGACTTGAAAAATCATATTTTACTCTTTAATGAACTTCTTGAATATGCAATTATAAAAAAAATATTTTTTGATAGTACTTTCAAAAAACTCTTATGTAAAATAATTTAAAATATATCTAAGAAAAGCAGATACAAACATACTTTGAAAATATTGTAAAAAATACGGAACTAGAATAAGAAATCATTATGTTCTTAAATTGTTCAATAATTTACCTATTGAATTACAAAGTTTGCAATGTTATAGTAAAATACAAATCGTTAAAAAATATATTAGAGAGAAAAAAAACTGCAAACACAATACCTTAATATATAGCAATAGACAGATAGAGACAGACAGATAGACAGACAGACAGACAGACAGACAGACAGATAGATAGATAGATAGATAGATAGATAGATAGATAGATAGATAGATAGATAGATAGATAGATAGATAGATAGATAGATAGATAGATAGATAGATAGATAGATAGATAGATAGATAGATAGATAGATAGATAGATAGATAGATAGATAGATAGATAGATAGATAGATAGATAGATAGATAGGTAGGTAGGTAGGTAGGTAGGCAGGCAGGCAGGCAGACAGACAGGCAGACAGACAGACAGATAGATAGATAGATAGATAGATAGATAGATAGATAGATAGATAGATAGATAGATAGATAGATAGATAGATAGATAGATAGATAGATAGATAGATAGATAGATAGATAGATAGATAGATAGATAGATAGATAGATAGATAGATAGATAGAGACAGACAGACAGACAGACAGACAGACAGATAGATAGATAGATAGATAGATAGATAGATAGATAGATAGATAGATAGATAGATAGATAGATAGATAGATAGATAGATAGATAGATAGATAGATAGATAGATAGATAATATAATACAAAGTGGTATTTTAATTATGTATAATTAATATATTGTAAGAAATGTAATTTTTTGTTATTGTCATTAACATATTTTATACTATATTTAAAATGAAATAAAAATGTAAATATATAAACTGTTTTGAAAGTGTTCTTCTGCATAAAAACGTAATTAGGTCTTAATAAAAAAAGCATTAATGACATTTGTGTAATAAATTCTAACCTGTATAAACGCATTAATAAACAATATATATATACAGTACTATTAAAAAATAATAATTTTGTAAATCTCAATAGTTATACACTTTTCATAAAATTATATAACTGGGAATTAAAATGAAATGCATAATAAAAATCTTGCATCAAAAAAAAAAATATCTAACACTTTCTCATTAATTTATGTAAAAAAAAGTTTTGTTTTGTTTTTTATTCGCATAATGCTTGTAAATAATATATACGAGTTATACCAGATACTGCGCAATGATAATGTCTAAGAAAAAAGAAGATTAAAAAAAAATTAAATTATTATAAAAAGCCGTATGTAAAATTCATTAACAGATTTTAATTTATAATATACAAATGAACAACCACACTGTTGTATTTACTTTCAAAGCCCTAGTTAATAATGGATATTAGTAGACAGTTTTTCATGTGATATTTTCAAAATAAATTATATACTATACTGTTCATCGTATATATGTGTGTATATACATATATACTATACTATGCTGTTAATCATAGAATTAAACTTGTTTGGAGTGCTTTTGGTAGAAATAACTTGATACTAAAAGGAAATATGCCTATGTGTTTGAAAAGAAAGGTTTTTAATAAATGTGTTTTACCAGTTCTTACTTATCGATCTGAGACTTGGACACTTAATAGAAGAGCAATACAGAGACTTCAGACCAGTCAAAGATTATGGAGAAATGCATGTTAGGAGTAACAAGAAGAAATCAAAACCACAATAAATGGGTAAGAAAACAAACAGGTGTTACTTATCTCATTGAAAAAATTAAAAGACTGAAGTGGAGTTGGGCTGGGCATATTGCTAGAAGAGATGATAATAGATGGACAATTGAAATCATAAACTGCATTCCAAGAGATTGTAAAAGATCCAGAAAGTGACCACATGTGAGATGGGTGGATAAAATAAGAAAGTGTGTAGGGGTGATGTGGAGAAGAGAAGCTAAAGATTAGAGAAGATTGATTGAACTTGGAGAGACTTCATCCTGCAGTCGATTGATAATAGTTGTTGTTGATGATGATGAGTATGCTGTTCTGCACACATGTGATATAGATTTTTTAAATGTTTGTACATATATCTATAATAAAACTTAATTGAACATTACAATATATATATATATACAATTTAAGATTATCCACAAAAACAGTTTTCAAAGAGTTGAATAATGCAGTTATAAAAAAGATTGTAGTGGGATGATAAATTGAAAGAGCCCATATTTTCAAGTGTATGCATTTGAGTGAGTAGATTCACTCAATCCCACTCTCAATAATAATAATAATAACAGTAAAAACTTGATGAATTACTCTTTATTTTTGTTATAAAAATGGATTATGACAAGGAATCAGATTATTAGTCTTCTGATCCTTTCAATGTGACATTTTGATAATTATTTAAAAATTCTATTGGAAACATATTAACAATAGGTGTGGCTTCTCTAGTAATTTTAATGTTTTAAAATCTATTTTGGTTTCTGAATTTATGCAAATATTCGTGCAGTAAATTGCTTGAAATTCCTCTTTTCGATGAAGTCTTGCAGAATCTCATCATAAAACTTGAAACTTTCTACTGCAATACGAGGTTAATGTTCTTCCAGTAGACATCTTCTATCCACAAATTCAATGTCTCTTCAGTTTTAATCAAAAATTATCTTATACTATCAATAAAACGTTAGTAGGAAATTTTTCATCATAAAATATTAGCTATTTTAGAACTACAAGCAAGTATTTGGCATAAGGTTTTTTTTCATTGCTTCACAAATGGATGATAGCTAATTTTAGAATATATTTTTTTATCATTAAAAATGCATTTTATAAATTTTCTTAGGCTTTTCAGAATTTTTAAGATTACTTATTTATTTTTTAAAGCCATTTCAAATGAAATTTTATTTTTTTGGAAATTCATTTAAATTGTAAAAAATATAACTAAATAACTGTAAAATTTAAAGAAGATTTATAGAGGGCAGTGCAAGACAGAAAGAATGTGGCTACCAATCTGATAAAAAAATAATAAAAAGTACCACTTTCTATTTAAATTACAAATTTTAATTTTTTTTGTTTGTTTTGATAGTGTATAAGTAAAGTAGGAGATGTGGAGGCAGCCACTGTGATTGCTTTATTAAATGTAATTCTCAGGGATTGATAATTATCCTTATAGTAATATATATATTTTAAAATAAGCTACTTATATGTACATAAATTACATCACCATAATTCTCATGCTTAAATAAACCAATCATCATCACTTTCAGCCATCATTAATACACTGCAAGATGAAGATCTCTCCAAGTTTAATTCAGTTTTTTCTATGTGGAGCTTATCTTCACCATATCATACTAACAAACTTCCTTCTTTCATCTATTCATCTCACATGTGGTCTCTTTATATGTCTTTTAAAATCTATTATTTATCCTACCTAAAATATCAACTGTTTTTCTTGTACAAATTTATTCAAGCTATGTGTTCAACCTAGTTTCATTTTTCCCAAATCTTTCAATAATGTTGGCAATACTTTATTAGTTTTCTTACTAATGTATTTCACTTTCAATTCCTTCTTGACTACTAACACACATCTCTCTATATGTTGTTGAATGGTCTAAAGTCTTGTATTGTTCTTCTGTTAAATCTCAGATCCATTAGTAAAAACTGGTAAGATGCATTTCATAAAAACCTTTAAGCACATAACCATATTTATTTTTAATATTAAATTATTTTTACCAAAAGCACTCCTCCATGCTTGCTTCTGTGATTAATTTAATTTATTATGTTTTCATCTGTATTAATAATCTGTTCTGTGAAAAATCAATTGAATATTGTTTTAGTCTTTATAGCATTTATCTTTAGTTCTACCTTTTTTATTTTGATCTGATAATTCGTGAAACATTTCCTATGTTCTGAAGCATTATTTTCAACAATTATATCATCTGTATAATTTAGATGTTTTGAATAATCTTCATTTATTTTGCAAAACTCTCCATACAATAGCGCTATTTGGTGCAACCAGAGTAATCAAAGAGAAGACAAAGAATTTTTATTGGAGGATGTAAAGTTAACTGTAGTAAATAGATATAACTATTTGGAAATCATCTTAAGTAATCAGAGAAATTGTTTGGATGAATAGGAAAAAAAAAAGATAAATGAAGCAAAGAAAAAAAAAAGATTGATAAAGAAATTAACAATGTTTTCATATAATAAATATGGTGTAGTTAGAATTGTATGGGAGAGAGTGGTGGTAGCAAGGTTAACATATAGTAATGGTGCTTTATGTGTTAGTAATGGGGTATTAGATTACTTGGAAAAAGTACAAAGAGAAGTAGGAAGACAAGCATTAGATGCAAATTTGTGGTTGGCAAAGAAGGCAATTCAGGGATAAATGGAATGGTCAAATTTTTATATGAGGATGCAAAAAGCAAAATGAAAATGTTCAGTAGATTGCAGTTTATGGATAATAAACAAATAGCCAAAATTGTATTTAACTGGGTTATGAATAAAGGGCAGGTAACAATATGGATGAGGAAGGTAACATGATATACAGAAGATTTGGATAAAGAATTTATGTGAGTATACTTATACAAAAGGTGGGATGATTGTGTTAGGAGAATTGTTGAGTGTTATAGTGGTAAGGAATGGGATAAAAGAATAGATGCATTAATAAAGAATAGGGAGTTGGAGAGATGGAGAACTAGTATGGAAAGTAAAAAGAGTAAATATATATAGAGAAGTAAATAGAATATTAGGTGTGAGTTAATTTATTATAATAGCAATGAATGTAGTTTACTGTTTAAGGCTCAAATGGGGTCTTTAACAACAGGGGATTATACACATAAATGGGAAAATTGTGGGTGATTTAGTCTGCAAATTGTGTAAAGAAGACATAAAAAATATTTGGCATCTTTTAATTGAATGTAAATGCTTGAAAACAGAAAGGATACAAATAATAAAATTGTGGAATAATAAATACAAGGAAAGTGATTATACAGAAAGTGGGTTATTGATTTTTATGCTGGGTTTGGGAAAAGATAAGAGGGATAGATATAAAGGCCATGGAGTTGACAAAGATTATATTATGGAAGTGGGATGGAGCAGGATATGGGAAAACTTAGGATGGGGAATGAAAAGGGAAGGTATAGTGGCTAACAGGTTTCTCTGTGCATTATTTCTGAAAGATTCCTGACTCTGTATAAGGAGAAGTCACAGTGCATCACATTGCATCATATCAATCAATGAATATAGAAAGGTTTCTGCATAAAATGCCTATCTAGTGCCTATTCATCACTGCACCTAGATCTTAGTGCTCTCAGATCCATGGCTTCTCACTGATAAAAGCAACAAGCTAGAAACTACTTTGGGGATATTGGATGAGTAGGGACTAGATAGGGATTTTATGCACAATCCTTACTGCATTCATTAATTACTCTGATTTGCACTGAGTGGCGCTACTGTATGGAGAGTTTTGTCTCTGTCAAAAACAACTTGTGTAAGCATAAAAAATGGTGATCATGTGATGTTTGATGGTTTTAGAAATAAGAAGTCACTCTGTTGTAAGCACCTTCTTAATGTTAATATTCTTAATATAACTATAAAATATAATCATTGCTCTTGCATTTTGAAATTGTTTAGAATATGAGCAATATCCTAGATCCATATCTTGATGATTCAAAGCTTTAATCATTGAAGAAGTGTTTATAAAATCAAACGTCTTTTCATAATCTACAAATCCAAAGTACAATAATAACTCATATCTGTCATCTTTTTTATAATTTTTTTTTAATACTTGAATGTAATTCACTGTGCTAAAACCAACTTAAATCTAAAGTTCTCTGGCGATAGGGTGGTAATTATGTTGGTAAAAAATTTGTAAAAAAATGATAAAAAGATAATAGATCTGTAATTTCTAATATTTTTTTGTTATTGGTTTATCTTTATCTTTTAGATATTTGATATATAATTTTGGCAACAATTTTTTAATATCTTCAGCTGCTTCTTTTAAGATATTGATTAAAATCCCATCATTTAAACAGGCAAAACTCTCCATACAGTAGTGCCACACAGTGCAAGCCAGAGTAATCAATGGATGCCAGAAGGCTTAAAATCCCTATCTAGTGCCTACTCATCCACTACTGTATGGAAAGTTTTGCCTGTTTTAATAACAGTTATGAGCAAGCCTAAGAAATGGTGATCATGTGATGTTTAGTGGTTTAATTCCATCATTTCCTGGAGCTCTTTACTTCTTTTATAGATTTCATTTCATGTCTTACTTCTCATTTAAAATGCTGACAAATTTAAGTATAGTAATTATAGGAGATACTTCACTTTTTTATTCTTCATTACTAAATAATGCATTAATAAACTCTTCCATACATATCATGATGTCATTTTTTTTTTTAGTAATAATACCATCTTTGTTTTTTTAGTGCTGAATAAGGTTCCTTGTAATATCAACTTCTATTCTCTTCTATCACCTTTTTTATTAATTTACAATTATATTTTATGTTGTTTATTAATTCTTTTTTGTACAATTTTACAAAATTCTAGGTGTCCAATTCTTTTTAAGGAATTATTTTTATTACTGCTTTTTTATACCAGCTATCTTTGTTGTAGCTCTTAATAGTGTATCAATTGTTTTCTTATTTATTTTATTCATATCTGAACCATCTTCAAAATCTGTTAATATTTTTAAATGATTTGCAAATTCTAATTTAAATTCATGAGAATATTTTGAAAGATATAAATTCTTAAGTCTATTCTTAATATTTTTTTATCTCTTTAGTTTTGCTTTATCACATTTATCTTTCTCTAATTATTGATTACTTTCTGTGTTCAATCTACTAAGAACATTATAGTCTTGAAATATGTATTTTCTGTTAAACAAAATATAATATTTTCATTTGGATGCTTCTATGATCATTTCCATTTAGCATTTTTCAAAGAAATTGTCCATAATATATAGATTTTTTTTCTGTGAATTCCACAAGTCTGCCTTCTTCCTCATTTCTATTACCATATCCAAATGTATCCACAGCATTTTTATCTTTCAATCATTTACCAATTCTGGCATTAAAGCCTCCCATAACAATTTTATAGTGTTGTTTGATATCATCAAAAGCTTTTTATATATCCATACAAAAAATCCCCTACTTTTTCATTACAATGAAAACTTGTTGGGATATAAACCTGAATATATTCCACTAATTTGAATAACTAATCTTGCCACTCTATCTGATATACCATCAATCTCCATTCTCCACAGTGTTAATCTTCCACCTTTTACTTACAATAAATTCCACTCTACTTAATCATCCAATATATTTATCTCTGTAATAAAGTATATGCTTGCTTTTTAAATCAACTGTCCCTTCATCTTTTCTTTTAACTACATAAAGTACAACAATTTCTCATTTAATATTGGACAATTATTTCAATTTGTACAATCGTGCTCCACTTGGCAATGAACTGCAGTTCTAAATATTTAAATAAAAGGTTATCATTGAATGGCAGCCTGGGACCACAGTCACAGGATTCATAGCACCCTCTATCTTTTTTTGTCAGCCACTGCCTTGTCTGATGACTTTACAGCCTCTTGGATTAAGGACCATAATTTAATTTTGTTGGACATTATTGTAAATATCTATTTTTTAAAAAAATTTGATCTCACATTTATTTATTCTGCTTTCAAGAAAATTTAACTGATACTTCAATTAAAAACTATTAAGCAACTTAAAAAGATACCATGGTGTTTCTTTTATTTTAAACTCAGAGATAAAAAGCCATTAAAACCCCACAATCTCTACTGTCTGATGGTAAGAAGCCCATCCATGTTCATATACTAGATAAATTATCATATAATAAAAATAAGTGCAACAACAAGAATATCTGGAGTAGACATTAGGAATTAGCACTGTTCAGTTCCTATAAGTCATCAAAGATGAAATAAAAGGTTTCCTTTCAGATGACAGCAAATTCCTTTCTTTAGTCAATAGAATATTAATATGTTGTCATGGCAATATTAAAATTAGGCAGTAAATGAAATTCACTCTCTATTCTTATCTAAGATTCATAAAGTGCTGTAATGTAATAACCATTTAGCTGTTCGTGCTTATGATTTTACATATATATATGTGTGTGTGTCAGTGGGTCTTATGATCAGTCTTTAAATCCAATTCAAAAGTTAATTTGAAAATTTTTAGATATTATAATTATAAGTAGAAATTTTTTTCAGACAGACAATCCACAACCAATCTAGTTAACCATATAATATTGGTCAATGAAAAGATATATAGTTATGAGCTAAATGATAAAAAAAAAAAAAAACAATAATTTTTCACTCTTTTAAAAATTTGACAATCTTAAGGAGTGACATCTTCTCTTCTATAAGAGCTATTGTAAAAATTATCCTTTGACAGTATGTTTTCATTACATTGACTCTTTACTATCACCATAAATGTTTCATGATTATATTGTATATCTAATGGATCTCTCTTTCTTTATGCAATTTAAATATGCACTAATCTTGCATTATTTAATAATTTATATATGCCTAATTCATGTAGATCTTTGAGTAATAAATGTTCAGAAATATAGTTTATGTAACGTATAATAAAACTGTGTCTACATAATAATATCCATATGCTTCTTAATAATGTAAAAATATCATTGAAGTAGTTTTAATTATTTAGAATAGATGTTGCTTATCACAAATCAAGCCACACAGACATATGTGGATCAGATTTGCAGTTTTTTAACATTTGATTTAGAACTACTTTAACAAGTTCTTTAAATTATTAAAACACTTTTAGTTCCAAATGTTTCAGATTGGTCCATACATATAGCTTGGGTGAAAAAAGATAGAGTGATCCATTCTATCTTTTAAAAAGACAAAACTCTCCATACAGTAGTGCCACTCAGTGCTAACCAGAGTAATCAATGGATGCCAGAAGGCTTGTGCATAAAATCCCTCTCTAGTGCCTATTCATCCAATATCCCCAGACTAGTTTCTGGCTTGTGGCCTTCATCAGTGAGGAGGTTTGGATCTGAGAGCACTGCACCTAGATCTTAGGATCTAATGCAACCCTCTAGCAGCCACCTTTTATCTCTACTTAACTACAAACTATGAGAATAAAATTGAAAACACAATATTTTCAATCTAAGATCAATAGCTTATATAGTCATATGGGTCTAGACCCAATTCAGTATCCATACATTTTGGTGTCTGGCTCTTTAACAACCATAGACACCACTAGCTCTTTAACAACCATAGCCACCACTATCCTATTAGGCAGGATTTGTATTAAACAACTAAACATCACATGATCATTATTTTTTAAGCTAGCACATTACCGTTATTAAAACAGGCAAAATTATATAAGCTATTGAGCTTAAATTGAAAATATTATTGTGTTTTCAATTTTATTTTCATAGTTTTGTAGTTAAGTAGAGATAAACAGTGGCTGTTGGAGGGTTGCATTAGATCCTAAGATCTAGGTGCAGTGCTCTCAGATCCAAAGATCCTCACTGACAAAGGCCACAAGCCAGAAACTAGTCTGGGGATATTGGATGAGTAGGCACTAGATAGGGATTTTATGCACAAGCCTTCTGGCATTCATTTATTACTCTGGTTGGCACTGAGTGGCACTACTGTATGAAGAGTTTTTGCCTGTTTTAATAACAGTAATGTGCTAGCATAAAAAAATACTGATCATGTGATGTTTAGTATTTAAAAAGACTTTATCTTGTATTTGGAAAGGATAGTATTCAGTTTAAATAATGTTCCATCTGTAAAGCATATGTGCCATGGTTTGAGCTATGTTATTATTTAAAATGTATTTAATAAAAATACGATTGAATAAAAAAAAAAATCAATAAAATTATCATCTATTTAAGTTAAAGTTAACTTATTTACATTTTTAATCATTATTTGTAGTGAAGTTAATCATCATTATTATGTTGATTATGGGTAATGTTAATCTTAATCTATATTATAGTAATGTTTGCGAGTGTGTGTGCAAAATTCAAGCATTAAATTTATAAATATAATTCTACGATAGTTGCTGCTAGGATATTTGATGGCACCCTTCGCACATTTGTTATATCTCTTATCTATGTTCATTATTGTACTCATTATTATCTAAATCGCATGTTGTTAAAAATAGATAATGAATTGAAAGTATGCTAGCCTTTCACATGCGCAATTATAACCGAGACAGCCAATCAGATTTTAAACAGATATCTAATAAATAATCAAGCTTAGACACAAGACAGATTTTGATAGAAAACGTTGATACCACCTTTTCTAAACTTAACTTTTCTATCAAAATCTCTGTCTCGTGTCTAAGCTTGATTATTTATTAGATATCTGTTTAAAATCTGATTGGCTGTCTCTGTTATAATTGTGCATGTGAAAGGCTAGCATACTTTCAATTTATTATCAATTTTTAACAACATGCGATTTAGATAAATATTGTTTACATATGTTGCTGCTATGAAAATTGCGGTATAGTAAATCTGAGATTTCGTGCCATAATATATTATATTAATAACACAATGAATGATAATTGTATTTGTGTATATATTTAAAGCTTTCGGGCTAAGATGCTTAAGACTGGCTTATATATATAAAAGTTAAGTTTAGAAAAGGTGGTATCAACCTTTTCTATCAAAATCTCTGTCTCGTGTCTAAGCTTGATTATTTATTAGATATCTGTTTAAAATCTTATTGGCTGTCTCTGTTATAATTGCGCATGTGAAAGGCTAGCATACTTTCAATTTATTATACTCATTATTATATTTTGATTATTAATAAATATTATTTTTCAAAAATTATGTTCTCAATATAACTCATTGTGGTTTGTTAGAAATTATTTCAATTTAATTGTTATCACAATTAAAGAAAGTTGTTTGTTAAAACCCCATGAAGTATCCTTGGGTATCTTAGAAAAAAAATGAATTAACATGGTGTTGCACTTCTTCTCATCTTACTTCTTTTACTTCTTTCTCCCTTCATAATATGTTCTATCATCACCACCACATTATGTTTATTCTTGTTTATTATATATGGAGAAAGTTTTGTGATAGGGGCATTTTATTTGCAATTGTATGTTGCTCTATTTCCATCATCTATTTGAAATGTTTGTTTAAGAAATCCTAACTTTATTTCTCTCTTTCCAAATAGATTCAATGTTAGTAGTATGTATATATTTAAACAGGCAAAACTCTCCATACAGTAATGCCACTCAGTGCAAGCCAGAATAATCAATGGATCCCAGAAGGCTTGTGCATAAAATCCCTATCTAGTGCCTACTCATCCAAAATCCCCAGACCATTTTCTGGCTTGTGGCTTTCATCATAAGAAATGGTGATCATGTGATGAAATATATATTTAATTGTTAGTGTTCTAAATTAACTTGTATATTATTACAAATAGTTAAATGTGCTTGGAAAAGTATAAATAAAGTCTGAAATTTTGAAAAAATACTTAATATTCTGACTATGCAATGAAAAATAGTCCAGCCTATTGCTACAAATTACAACAAGTGATTCATTATTTATGTAGTGAATGGAATCTTTCTTTCTTTAAGATCTGGATAGGACTTAGGGGTGATACAAGCATGAGAGAACATCACTATTAATACTATCTAACAGACTGTTATCTTGATACTTTCTACTCCATCATCTCTTCTCTTTTGTAGACTGATTACAATCCTGAATTTAAACTTTTGTAAATTCATAACTTGTCTTTCTTATCATCACATTTCTTATGCTTGCTCATAACTGTTATTAAAACAGGTAAAACTCTTCATAAAGTAGTGCCACTCAGTGCAAGCCAATGCTCCTCACTGATGAAAGCCACAAGTTAGAAACTAGACTGGGGATATTGGATTAGTAGGCACTAGGTAGGGATTTTATGCACAAGCTTTCTGGCATCCATTGATTATTCTGGCTTGCACTGAGTGGCACTACTGTATGAAGAGTTTTGCCTGTTTTATCTTTCTTATCTATATTATAATGATCGGGGAGAAATTGGAAGTTTGGTCATACTGTATCTGCACTATGAGGGCACCATCTAGGCATTTGAACCTAAAAAATTTATATAGTAAGTAAATACGTAAATTTAAAAAAAAAAATTTATTTTATATTGGTAGATTCCAACCATTAGCCCATTGTCACTAGCTCAGCAGAGTAGTAGAGATTTAATATATATCTTTAATTTATATCTTAAATATAAAAAAATAAAAGCCACTGCCAGTAATTAACACACAAACAATATTTATTTACGCACATATATAATCATTTAAATTTGAGAAATAACATTTATTATTTTAGATTTTAATATTAACATTTAATTTAAATTATTATTTTAAAATTTTAAGATTGTCTGTACAAATGAATTTAATATTTTTTATTAAGATTGTCGAGTATGAATAGACTACATTGATTGTATTTGAAAAGAAAATATTCTATCCCTTATTTAACCTTAGGCCAAAAGTTTGCAGTCAAACCGGCATCAATCCATCTGATACATTGATGTATTCAATGTAGCATGAAAATATGACAGCACAAATATATACCATACTGTCAGGAATGTACATCTGAACAGCATGGTTAGAGAAGACATTGACTCTCAACCAAACAGGAATGCTACATCTGTCGGCAAGAAGAATAATAAAAATAAAAACTCCATAGGAAGGGACTGAGTTTTGTCTTACGATGCCTTCCATAGGCAACAAAAGGGTATGCGGCATATAAATTGATCCTGCCTGTAGCAGATCTCATACTACATCTACTAATTACACCAATATATCCAATCCATTGACCTAATTTAACTACGAAATAAATAACCTAAGATTACCCTCCCCTAATTAATTAATATAACTTTACAAATCTATATAGCCATTCATGCCCGACTTAAATTTAACATTTATATAAATTCGCACCGATGGATTTATAAAAGTGTTTTTTAATGTTGAGCATAGATTGACAACATAGATTACACGCTCAAAAACATTTCAAAATAAACATAAATGATCAAAATATAAAGTCATTGTTGTAATTGCAGAGGGAATTCACAAGAAACCCAATGGCATTCATCATAAGATGCCGCATTGACACCAATAACTAAAAAGACATCCAAACAAATACATTTTAGATATTCAACGTAAGATATCATTATTTAATGAATGTCTATATATTTTAATCAAATATGAAAACAAAAACATAATTAAACGTGAATGAATCTATGCAAGCGTCTATGCCCAACTTAAATTTAATGCATTTAATAATTTCTAAAATAAATAATAATAAAAATTAAAAAAAAATGGAAATGATTTTTGGCAAACTTAAATGAAAAAAAATTAAGCAATAATTGATTTGGAAAAGTCAGATTATAGTTCGTTTTACAAAAATTAGATTTAGCTTGTTTATTAAACTTGTCAAATCTTGACGAAAGTTCTTAATTACATTTAAATTTTAAAATTGTTCAGTTCAATAGCTTACAGTAGAAGAGTCATGGTTCTTGGTGTCAATTCCCATGATGTCCCCATTGGAAGACCGGTCTGATATTCTGGAGGTGGCCTTAGCTGGTTCCATTCTGATATCACAGTCATTTCATTTTTTAAAATAGAGAGAGAGAGGGTGATATGTGCGTCCTATCACACCTCTCAAAAACAATCAAGCTAGAACTGCCTGGCACTGTCCTTAATTTCACTATTTTTCCTTTTTATAATCATCCTCTGGATTCAACGAACAAAACGTCACTAATCCATCATTTTCATTATGGTCTGAGCTGAGGCTTGGTGCTTCCATTGGTCAAGCTAATTCTTTTTATTCTCTTATCTATATCTTTCCTCTGACTTTTTAATTATATAAAAGCCCCAAGGGCTAGTTTGCTTTTCAATTAATTTATAAAACAATCATTTCCATTTACAAAAATATTTTATCTTTTTCTTATACTTTTTTCTAAAAAAATACGTTCAAATACCTTTTTTTTTTTTTTTTAAAAAAAGAAATAATTTTTAAAGTTTTGCATCTGTGCGAATATATGTATATATTGAATAACTCTTTAATTTTTTTAGCTTTTAGTTTTTAATAAATTTATTTTTATTTGTGAACTTAAAGTTTTTTATTTTAAATTAATGGTTACAATATATTTGCATCATCAGTATATATTCTACATTCATATCCTTTTCCTTGTTATGCCTAATGCCATTTAGTATCACATATAGATACAATACTACATGTACTTATATCACTCATGTATATGTCGTATAATGTGTGCATATAGAATAGCATGAAGAACAAATAACTAAACTAAAAGAAACTTTTCAATTTAACAAAAAAAAAAACTAATAAATTGGATCTGCAAAAAAATTGTATATATACAAATAAGAAATTCATGATATTCTAAATTAGCCAATTATTTTTTACATGGAAGATTATATTAGTTACATATTAATTAGTATTGATAGCTCAGTGGGAGATAGTTATATCCTTTCATTTACAGATATTTTAAAAAGTTATGCTTATTTATTATTACATATATTAACTGGTATATATCAGTATTGATGTTGGTTTCTTGAATCATGAATTTATTATTTTATTAATAAAAAATATATTGTATTTGAAATTTTAAAATTAATCGACATTATCTTTATTTGATACATCCCTTTAACTTATGATAATCTCACCCCCTGTGAGAGCATGCATTGTTACTGGATTCACTATCTATGTACAAATATCCTATTGGGTTCCCAGAAATATTATTCTAAGACAATATCTTTCTTTTATTATATGATAAATCGGAATCTAAGTCAAATTATATGACACTTTCGTTTTAGACATTTCCTTTCAGTTACAGATATTTAAAAAAGTTATGTTTATTTATTATTACATATATTAATTGGTATATATCAGCAATGATAATGGATTCTTGAATCGTGAATTTACTTTTTTATTAATAAAAAATGTATGTTAATTTTTAAAATTAATCTACAGTATCTTTATTTGATACATCTTGTTCACTTATGATAATCTCTCCCCTTATGAGAGGATGCATCATTACTGGATTCACTATCTATGTACAAATATCCTATTGTGTTCCCAGAAATATTATTCCAAGACAATATCTTCCTTTTTTTTAAATGATAAATCGGAATCTAAGTCTGCCATAGAGAAAATAGAGTAAATGTTAAAAAAAAATTATCTTAACTAAATGCATTTCTCATCCATATGGAATATATATATGGAAATATATTATTATCTTTAAATAAAATATTCGAAATTATCTCACTTAAGATTTCTTTCAAATCGTTGCAATGTAATTACGATTTGTTCAGGATATTCAACTTTTCAGTTTCAGATTTTACTCATGTATTTATTTATTTATTTTTCTATAATGTACTTTATAGGATTTTATAACGTCCCATTTTTTATTTAGATTTTTTTAATATCTTATGAAGATTTCTGAGTTAAAACAATTTTTGTCCAAGTTTAGCTTAACAATAAGTCTAAGAGTTTCTAAGGCATGAATATCTTTTCTTAACACATCAGATCACTTGGTCACATGTTCAGATGGTTGATGGAAATACACTTGGTGAACTCTTCAATATATCAACCATATTATAAAAATTATATCTCTGCTTGTAGAACTTTGGTTCAGGTTTCCATCGTTCTCCATGGATGATTGCTATCTTTCATTAATACTTGGTTCTTTTTTAGTTAGTCCCCCTTTCTTTTACTGTCTTTCACTTAATTTAAAGCGTATAGATTTTGATAACTAGTTTGTTTGTTTGTTTTTTGTTTTTTAAAACAATTATAACTTTTTGAGAACCAATTTTATATTTCTTTCTCCCAGTGATATAGCTAAATCCAGAAATAAAACAATCTTCTTTGGTCATTCCAAAATTACTACAATCTTTTAATATCTCTTTAATTGGATGGACGGTTAAAGAGTTGGAGTGTGGAGTAGATTGAAGCCTGTCCATTAAAGTATGAGGTTTGGCTATCTTAATATATATCTGAACATTTATGGCATATATGTGTAGAGATGATAATCTGAACCAACTGATCATTGCTGGTTTAGCATGAGATACGTATATTGGTGATGATTTATCTTTTCAACATATATGTGTTCAAGTGTATCAGTGTTATGAGATAGTGTGGAGAGTGGTGGGTCGTGTGATAGTCTGTGCTCATATACCCTATATATTATAAACAATCTTTGTTTATTTTTATTTTTCATAAGCTGTTTACGTATTCGTACTTTTATTTTTTAGTCAATTAAAAAACAATTTTTAATGAATATTATAAAATTATATAACTTTATTGCATAATTTCAATTTTAATAATTGAAATTATAATTCATGTTTTTTTTTACTTGTCTTATGCTATTTCAGTATTAATTGACAGATTTATTTATTTCTCTTTTTTCATCAAACTGCTTTTGGGAAATATTATTGTTCTGCATTTCTCTATTTCCAATAATAACCTTGTATTTTAATAATCAAATAATTTGCTACAATAATATAATTATATCATATACACTTACGTATGACTTCATTATCTTTAGGATGCACAAAATAACCTCTACTTGTCAAGCGTTGATGGTCGAGACGTCAGCACAGCTGCCTGACAAGCAGTTGCCCCGGGTTAGCGGGTTCGCTTCTCGGCCGATGCTATGACACATGAAAAAAAAAATAATACCCTCTACTTACCTTTTAATAAACTGTTATTTTATTCGACTACCATCTCATCCATTCTTTTATCGAAAAACGCTATAACAAAATATTACTAATTTGAGAAGAAAAAAAATCCTTTTATCACATACTCATATATAATATATTGTTTTACTTGGATTTTATTGCTTCTTTGTACTAATTATAGACTTAATGGCAGTTATAATTTATTTTTACCCAAATTATGTCATTCAGACAGAATATAATCCCCTTCCAATCATTATTCTATGTGTAGCTCTTTAATATATTTTCCAATAATCGCTAAACAACTAGGTTTTTCCAAAAAAAAAAAAATCAATTATAATTTTTATTTATCATTAAACAATTAAGTTTTTTCAAAAAAGAAAATCAATTATTTTTTTTTATTTGTTTTTTTGTTATATATAAAATTATATATTTTAAATAATCATTTTACACCTAGTCTGCCTAGTACTTTTTCTATTTATTTTATAATATCTTAATATATTTTTAAGTTGTTGTTTTTTATCCGTGCGTTATTCCCCTTTAGCTCAATCCTCCATCAGCCCAAAGTCAGATGAGTCTGCCTAGTATTTTTTTTATATATCTTAATATATTTTTATTTTGTTGCTCTTTTCTTTTAATTCACTTATCTGTTTTAGACTTTTTGTCCTATTTTTTTAATATTACTTTTAAAATATATATTTTTTATTTAATTCTATCTTCTTTTTGCATTCTTTATTTTTTTATTATCTCTTAACATAATATTTCTTCATACTTATATTTACATTTATACATCTCTAATTTTTTACTATTATCTATTTCTTTATTTTATTAAAACTTGGTTTATTTTATTTTATTTATTTATTTTCTCATTTTTATTTTTACAATATATTTTTTCCTCTAAAAGTAATTCCATTTTAAATTTATTTCATCATTTTTTAATTTGTTTTTTTGTTTTTTTTTTATAAATGCATTTTTGTTTGTGTCTTTATACATTATTTGTTTTTAAATGTTTTAAAAGCTTTTGAAGTAGTTGATATTTTTTTTTACAAATAACATGGAATCTCTCATTACCATCTAAATAAACTAAGTTATTTAAAATTATGCAAGTTAGTGTTGGTTTGAAGATTTAAAATAATAAACAATTATTGTATAATCATATTATAGAAGGTAACTGCTCAGTTTATGTTAAGTTTATACTGTAATATGATCAGGAGTGGTATTCCTTGCAATTTAAAATAATAAATATAAAGACACGTGTACTAATGTAAAATACAATGGCTTGGCTGTGTTATGGTTAGCAAACTATATGTTTAGTTATTATCTGCATAGCTAATATTTGAGAAAGAATGTTGTAACTTCCCTTTGGACCCTGATACTTCCAACTTACTGGTGGTTTGCTTTATGTGCACGTGCAGGAATGACTGTAGCTAGCAACTTCTTGCTGTAAGCTTTAATCTGTGTAACCATTCTTTTACATAGAATGCAACATATTTACTGGCATTCAACTTCTGACAGTTGTCTGATGTTGTCACATGTCTCTCAAATGGATCTTAATATATAGAAAGATCTTAATCCTTACTGAAAATAATTAGATTAACTGATCTAACTTTCCAATTGTTCTGTTTATGCCATTGGCTACTTATTTTTATTCATTGTTACTTCATTGGTCAGTTTCATTATAAGTTGAATCGATCTTCAAAATATTATAATAAGAACAAGTTTATTATTTGAGGGTAAACTTAGATGAGTGTGCAATAGGTTGTTTTCTGTAAATTTACATATTTAATTTTTATAAACTCATTGTAATTGAGTATTATGGAAATGTGAAAGCTGAAATTCAAGACTTTTCTAATGCACTAAGCATACTTTTGACAGACCACTACCAGAATCATAGTGCTGTATTAATTTAACAATTGAAAATTATGCCTATATGTTATTTAGCTTCATTGGATATATAAAAACTTTTGGTTCTGTGCTTCAAGATCTTTCCATTAATATAATTCAGAACATTTTGCAGCAAATTAACTAGAATCCAAATAAACAGGCAAAACTCTCCATACAGTAGTGCCACTCAGTGCAAGCCAGAGTAATCAATGGATGCCAGAAAACTTGTGCATAAAATCCCTATCTAGTGCCTACTCATCCAATATTCCCAGACTGGTTTCTAGCTTGTAGCTTTTATCAGTGAGGAGCAAGCATAATAGTTATGAGCAAGCATAAAAAATGGTGATCATGTGATGTTTAGTGGTTTTATACGATCCAAACAAAAAAATATTTAATAGAAGTATTACAATGGATTGACAAGGATATAGTAACACTAGCCAAGGTGAAATTTTATAAAATGGAAAGTGGATGGCCTATGGAGCTTCTACTAAATGGAATAATTAGAAGTATCACACCTTCAAAATTTGAGAGTAATATTATACTTAAATATTTAGATCCTTTGTCTAATGAAATTTACATGAGATATGTTGATGACATTGCCATGTGCACATCTAAAACACAGATTAAGCAATATATGCCTTGATGTTGAAAATACATCGCCTCTACAATAGACCATAGAAATACTTGATAAAAATCATGAGATTAATTTTATGGACCTTTGCATCCAAAAAAAAAAAAAAACCAATCAGAAACCTGATTTCAAAATGAATTTAAATCCATTCAAATAAGGGGAGCTACTCATCTCAAATCAAGAATCCCTTTACAATGCAAACTTGCAGGTTTCAAATATTTCTTATATAGAAACATAAATTTATATAAGTACAGTATTAATAGAGAAAACAATATTGATGCTTATATCAACTATCTCTCAAGTCTTAGATATAATCAGAATGTACTGACAAGAAGAATCAGCAAACTTTACACTAATTAAAATAATAAAATTACAACTAATGTGCCAAAAGTGTGGATAAGTTTTCTGTATGTCCCTAGAATTGCAAAAAAACTAAGAAATATATGTGCTGATACTTAGAGAGTTAGCTTTAAATTGCTCCAGCACTGAACAACTTTTTAAATAATTCAACAGATGAAGTGACTGTGGAATACATCTCAAGTTAGTTACAAAATTACATGCAGTGTCTTGTCTTGTAGTTCTGTGTATTGCAGTAAATCTTGGTCAAACAGATCTATGAGGATCACTTTGCATACATTCTTATACAACAGAGTGAACCAGAATAATGAATATAAATTGATTTTTCTCAATCATGAGCTTGCTATGGGTCATACTTTCAGTCCCATTAATGTGAGGATGATTTATGCCAAAAGAAATGATATAAAAAGAAAATATAAATTGGCTTTGGCAATTGCAATGGTTCCAAATGCAGTCAACAGAAAGGATTTGTACAGTTCATTGTCAAAAAATAGAAAATTTAAATGCCGCATTTACATATTAAGCCTCATTTACATAATAATTTAGATCCCTATATAAGCATAATTTTCAACTGCTAAATTAATGCAATACTGAGATTCTGGCAGGGGTACACCAAAAGCATGTTTGGTGCATTATAAAAGTATTGAATTTCATCTTTTACCTTTTCATAATACACAATCATAATGAGTTTATAAGAAAGAGTTAAATATTTATATTTAATTTTTAAAATGAAAAGTCAGCAAGAATCCGTATAAGTTTTTAACACTTTAGTGAAGTATAACAAACCATCATTATTATCAACCATTATCAGTCCAGTGCAGGGTGAAGGTCTCTCCATGTTCAATCCATCTCTGATGGATTCACCCCTGCACACTTTCTTATTTCATCCATCCATCTCACTTGTGATCTCTTCCTGGGTGTTTTATAATCTCTTGGAATTTAGTTTAAGATTTCAATTGTCCATATCTTATCATCTTTTCTAGAAATATGTCCAGCCCAACTCCACTTCAGTCTTTTATTTTTTTCAATGAGGTCAGTAACACCTGTTTGTTCTCTTACCCATATAAATCATACAGTTCTCTAAATATGATGAGAACAATGCTAACATTTTACTTCTGAATCTGAAATTTATTACATCACAGACAGATCTGCAGATAAAGTTATATGACAATAAAAATTAAAAACATTGAATATAAAAAATTATATTTCTGGAATAATAAAACACTAAACATCACATGATCATCATTTCTTATGCTTGCATGAGCTTTGGCTTGCAGTGGTGGCTCTACTGTATGGAGAGTTTAGCCTCTGTGTAATAATAAATCAGAGAATTTTAAACAAAAATATGAATGATTTATAGCTGCTAGTGGCTTTTATCACTTGAAACTATGAATCATTCAAATGATCAAACAATTATTTTAAATTATTGGAATAATTTTGCCCGTTTTATGCCTGTAATATTTATAAATATAATCACTATTTCTATAATAAATTTGACAAGGAATGACAAAAAAGTATTTGTTTTTCTAACTCATTTTTTTTTCTATATAAAATTCTCAGTAATGAAAACATTAATTAGAAGCCCATATAAATTTTGGCTTATTTTTTTCTTTATATAACAGAAGGTGAGTAATTTAATACATTAGTTATTAAATAGTTTGAATATTACTTTGATTATACCAGTATTAAATTTTATTTTATTTTTGTTTTTGTATATTAAAATATTTAAACTTATATTATTTCTTAATAATGGTCAATTATTGTTTTCATCTTCCTTGTTTTGTTTATCACAATTAATTTCTCGACATTTTCAATTTTCTTTAATTATGATTTCTTTTTTTTTTTGCTAGGGCAAAACAAAATATTTTAAATAATATGTTAATATAAAAATTCAAATTCATCATCTCAGCGAAGTAATTACATACCATAAAAAAAAAAAAACGGTACCTTTTTATTTATTTCCTAAGTTAAATGGACATGGCGAGATCTTAAAAATATCAAGTAAAAATGACATTATTTTGTTAGATAATAGAATATTGCCAAATGATATATTTTAATAATTTATAGCTCTTTCCTTTTTTTTTTTTTGCAATGAAAGCAACGTGGATCTGAGAAAAGATGTGATTCTCCTATAGGACTAAATCCAGATTAGCACTTTCTTATATGATGGTGACGATATGTTGAAGAGGTGGAAGAAATATATCTTTTGAATAGTAAGTAATACAAGAATTGGGATGGCAACTTCTAATGGCATATCATTTTCTCTAATCATTTAGAATTCAACAAAGATCCAAACAGTTTTTCATAATCTAAAAAGTTGAAAGGTTGTGAATTCTGTTGAAACATCTGGAGAAGTTGTAAAATACGGTAGTGTTAGGTTAACTTCATAAATATTCAAATTTTTTTAAGAATATATGGACCCATAAAGGTGTTCCACTCAATGTTAAGATTGTATTTATTGTTCCAATTTTTAACAAAGTGAATAGACAAGATTACAGTAATTATCATGGAATATCATTATTATCCACTACAGCAAAGGCATTATCAAAAATTTTGTTGAATAATTTGCTTCCAGTCATAGTTGAATGTTTATGAGAGATTCAACATGGTTTTACAGAATCAAGAAGCAGTGTAGACAATATTTTTTTCCAGATATATATGAGAGAAGTGATAAGAAGAAAGAAGTAATTTATATATTGCTTTTATTGATTTATTCAAGGCATTTGATTCAGTTAATAGAACAGATCTCTAGCATTTTTGAAATTAGTTGGATGTCCACTAAAATTTATTTATATTATACAGCTTCTATATGATAGAATGAAAGTGTTATTATTATAAGTAGAAAATCAGGCATTCAAAATAAAATTTGGTATTAAATGATATGTACATGTTCCACCAATGTTTCTGATTTTATAACTGTATTTTTTGAAACTGTTTATAAGAGAGTTAATAAATCAGAGATCAAGATGGATACAGATTTAATTATATGGCAGAAGAAGTTAAAAGACAACATCACAAAATAGCAAATAAACAGTACCATGAATCAACATCTTACATAAGTGAATGTACCTCACATGACCACCACTTCTTATGCTTGTGTATAACTTGTTAAAACAGGCAAGCCTTCTGACATCCATTGATTACTCTAGCTTGTTGTGTGTGGCAATATGTATAGTGAGTTTTGCCTGTTTTAATAAGTGAATGTACTTGTATTTTACATATTGCTTTACATATTTTTCAATAATTCATCTCTAGTATAGTATTATTATTATTTTGTCTTTTTAACTTTTCTCTTTAGATTGAAATGGCCACACTTCTTATTCTAATTTTACTTTATTTATTACATTCCTTTTTTTTTTATCTTTCCAATTCTCATGTAATTAACTTGTTATTAATTTCTGTTCATACTTTTTTTTTTAATTATTTTTATTTTTTTATCTTAGCTTCATATACAATTTTTTTTTTTATCTAAAGCTATTTTTAATCATTTCAATGTTTTATCTTCTTCTACTTTTAAATACACATCCATTTTATGCTTGAATAATAGGTCCAACTATAGGTTTTGTAAATACTCATTAAAAATAAGGATAATCTGCTTATTTTTTCTCTTATAGAAAAGGAAAAAACCCAACCACCCATCCAGTTATTCGTGTAACTGAGTATTTAGCAGTTCCAATTGTCTCCATCAAATAAATGTAAAACTGGAAAAATGAATGTTAAAGATAACTGCAATATAAATTTAAGCCAAGATGCCCAAAGTGTCATCAATGTTATTGCAACTTTGTGGTCAAAATTGTGAAAGAGTTAAAATATTACTCTTATCTCACTGATATTGGATAATCTTAATAAAAATATTTTTATTAATACTTGAATGGCAATAGCAAACCTTTTGTACTACATAATCTGTTATAATTATCTTTAAACTACTGCCAAATCTTCACCAGCACAACTTTAAACGGCATAATTTTGTGAATGTAATTTAGTTATTTTTTTTCCCACCAGAATAAAATAACTCATAAGCTATAACAATATTATTGACTACTAACATTCCATAATAGCCAATAGTGGTATAACTTCTTAATACTGTTTGCAATAATCCAAATAAGACAACGATATGACTGTGTGAGCAAATATTATCAAAGCATTCTGGAACCAGAAGTTACTGCAATATTCAATGACCAGCTATAACTGTAATAAATAAACTCTTGATTTTGTCATTTTTATAATTAAAAAAAAAGTTGAGAAAATTTATAAAATATTATGAATATATAAGGGTTTGAACTCAGACTTTCACATGATCCTCAGTTATCCATGCTATCTCATACTGCTGACACACTTGATCACACACGTTGAAAAGATAAATAATCACCAATCATCAGTTGGTCCAGATTATCATCTCCACACATATATGCAATCAATGTTCAGCTTATATTAAGATAGCCAATCTTCATACTTTAATGAACAGGCTTCAATCCATTTCACCCCACAACTCTTCAGCCATCCATTTCATTGAAAATCTGATGATGGAAATGCTCAAAACCCATGTTGGTGCCAACCTTCTCATCCTAACCATGTTGACCATAAGTCAATCTGATCCCTGTACTGTAGAAAACAAATTCATATATTAAAATATAGTGCTGTAAGGTCTGCCCATCTCTCGTATATGTATGTAAATGGGTTGTGCCCTGTACATGAGGAGTCAGATTGACTTATGGTCAATATGGGTAGGATGAAAAGGTTGGCACCAATGTGAGCTTTGAGAGTTCCATCATTAAATTTTCAATGAAATGGTTGGCTGAAGAGTTGTGGGGTAGAATGGATTGAAGCCTGTCCATTAAAGTATGAAGATTGGCTATCTTAATATAAGCTGAGCATTGATTGTATATATGTGTGGAGATGATAATCTGAACCAACTGATGAGTGCTGGTTTAGAACGAAATACGTATATTGGTGATTATTTATCTTTTCAACATGTATGTCATCAAGTGTGCCAGCAGTATGAGATAGCGTGGATAGCTGAGGGTCATGTAAAAGTCTGAGTTCAAACGCCTATGTATTACATATTGGAGTTCAGGTATGAAAAAGCCTGGTACAATAGAATAAAAAATTCATATATTAAAATATTATGAATATAAAAATGTTACATATATATATATGAAGATATAGTTATTAAAAGAAACAATGATTTCCTTACATAGATGGACAACAAACCACATATGTTCTGCATTAATCTGAATTGATTAAATGAGAAGCAATGTACCTATTGTAAAAAACAAAACTCAACAGGTAATATGAAGCTGCTTTCAACAGGTTGTCGAGGAAACAACACACTTGTATACCATTTTTAAAGTAATTTACTTCTATTATTTTTGCTTTTTAATATTTGGCTGTCATCTGGTATTTAATTTATAAACTATTTTAAAATCTGCTTCTCTTTTTTTTCTTTATTAAACGAGAAGATTAATTTAAAAATGTTAACTGTTATAAATTAAATATTAAATGTCAGACTATCAAATTTTATAAAATTACATTTTTAAATTTTTTAGTAATCTGATTTTAGCTGCCATCTGATGTCTGTTTTGTAAACTACTTTTAAAAATTTTTATTGTAGATCTTTCTTTTTTTTTATTCTTAACACTGCAAATATATATATTATTTGCAAATATACTGAGACCCTAATTGATTTTTTTAATTTATTACTATCGCTAATTTTCTACAAATTTCTTATGTTGTTTTGTTTTTGATCTGGATATCATATAGCTTCGATAAATACTTAAATACCTTAATATTATATGAAGATTATCAATTGACATTGGACTAATTTTAAGCAAATTATGCCAACTAAAATTGAACTTCATCCAGTATGTGTACCATTAAGCTAGAAGATATCCCTTCAAATCTTATTAGTATGAAATGTAATATTTTTGCAAAAATGAGGGTCAGTGTATTAATTTCACTAAAGAATCACATGATTACTATTTAAACAAAGGCAAAACTCTCCATACAGTAGTTCCACCCTGTGCCAAACAGAGTAATCAATGGATGCCAGAAGGCTTGTGCATAAAATCCATATCTAGTGCCTATTCATCCAATATCCCCAGACTAGTTTCTGGCTTGTGGTCATCATCAGAAACTAGTCTGGGAATATTGGATGAGTAGGCACTAGATAGGGATTTTATGCACAAGCCTTCTGGCATCCATTGATTACTCTGTTTGGCACAGGGTGGCACTACTGTATGGAGAGTTTTGCCTTTGTTTGCAACAATTATGTGCTAGTATAGAGATGGTGATCATGTGATGATTACTATTTCTTATGCTTACACAATCTGTTATAATCATAGCAACAGTAGTGCCATTCAGTGCAAGCCATAGTAATCAATGGTTGCTAGCACAGGGTAGCACTACTGTATGGAAAAAACTGCTACTGTATTAATTTCAGATAAGGCCTGAAATCAAGTCCAGTAATTAACAATAAAGTATTAAATTATAGTGAAGCAAGAACATTTAACATCATCAACAGTACATTTGATTATCAATATTTATCTCTATCTTAACACAATCTATTCTACCATTTTATTATTTTAAGCTATATAATAGAGATAACAAAAAGAATGAGTTTATTATGATTCTTAAATATATTGTATTTTGTCATAATAAGGTTGGCTTATAAGGTTGACTTTGGAAATTATTGTGTTATAGTATGACCAAAAACATTTTGAGATAACTAAGAAAAGATCAAATAATAATTCTCCTATACTGATGATAATTTTCCAGAACTTGTATCTTCTTAACAAAATGTATATTTTAGATCTCAATATTTAACTTACAACAGTTACAACCTGTATGTGATAATGCTGTAAATTTTCATGTCATAAAATTTATTAATTGGACAGGTATCCAATTTAGTATCTTCCCAAGTATGTCAATATTTTGCAAAAATTAAATTAATTTGAATTTATCTCACATAGTACAAGTTTTATGCCTGTTGGGCAGGGGGGCATAGCAGTAATTTATATCACTTGCAGTCTATAACTAAATTTTATGTTTTTTTGTAAATAATGAGTATTTTTTCCTACTTTTTTAGACAAATATTATATGCTTATTGTAAATAATAATAATAATAATAATAATAATAATAATAATAATAATAATAATAATAATAATAATAATAATAAGCAAATTTATTTCATTATAATAGTTGACTATAAGAAAGAAATCTAAATAAAAAGAATTTTATTTCATTTTTTTGATTATATAGCTATATTTTTTTATTTTTTTCTACAAATATTATATTTATTATAAATAATATTCATAATAAAAAAATCAAATTTATAATAATAATTATATAAAACAAGTACTTTTCTTAAGAATAGTAAAAGATACTGCTTTTAGTATTTACATAATAAAACTGTTTTATAACAATTGTGGATTTTAATTTTACATCTTAAACTTATTTATTTATCATATAATCTGCTGTTCAATATTGAACTGCTTTCAAAAAGTTTTTGGGTAAGCACAATACTATTCATTCAATTAACAAATTAAGTTTTTAAAATTTTCAAATAGACTTCATTTCATTATTTTTTATAATTAATATTATAATTTTAAACATATAAATGTTTAGACATTTATAAAGAAAAGGTAGACTGGTTATTTTAAAAATTGGCTTTATTCATGCTAAGCATGCTTTTAATACATTGCATAACATAATCATAACTACACTTTCTTATATTCAAAGTCCATTTTAATTTGTTGTGTAGCTATGTAAATTTTATTTGAAATCTTCTTAGCCATTTCTTCAAGGTAGGGGTGACTGGTATTTTTTTTATTTATCATGAATTGATCTTTGGCTATGGTCCAAGTCTTTTTAATTTTTCTCTATTTAACCTCTCAGTACAAAAATGTTTTGCTTTAGATCAATCAAATTTATGTCCATGGTATAGAATTTAGGAATATTCATTATTTCCTTTAGCTCTATTATAGAAATAGTTGTGCTGAGCCAATCTTGTAGATAGATTGGCTTTTGATTCATCATAATAAGCATATAGGCAATTGGCTTGAGTAGAATAGATTTTATAAACTATTTGAGGTGACAATGTGGTAGACAATTTATCTTGTAAGTTGTTCAATAAGTTATTTAAAGCTGGGGGAGAACAAAAATTTAGATTAAATTTCCCTGAACAAATTCTTTTTAATTTTCTACAAATTTTTGGTACATATTGTAATCTTATCTCTTTCTTACTATCTTCAGGTTAAGACTGCAGCAGTTTTTTATTTTGGTGTAGAATCTATCGATCATACTAGAAATTTTATGAATATTGTATCCCATATTTTGTAAGTCCTTAATATATGCATCTATGCTGTTTTTTCAATCAATTTCAAATTTACACAATTTTGCATTCTTATGTATGAAGCCTTTAAACCCAAAAAATTTGTGGGCCATGGATGTTTTAAATTTGGGGTGTATCAATGACTATGACTGTCTTTGAATATAAAGATCCAGGAATTGGATACCTTGGTTCTTATAAAAAAGTAATTAGATTGTTTGTCATTCAGAAGGTTTTATAATATTCAAGCACTGGAAATAGCAAATATTATTTCTAGTTTAAGAATCTTTAGCTCTATTGTCACCTATTCTGTCAGTGTACTAAATCACTGGCTGGCCCATAAAAAAATTATTACTGTAAACATACAATACAGAGAGTGTACCAATAGCTCAAACAAGCTCTTAATTAATAAGTGTGGTATGAGAAAATATTTAAAATCTCTATCCAGAACATCCTCATCTCCAGACCAACTGTTTTCGAGCTTATGGCTCACATCAGTGGAGAGCTAGAATATTCTAACACTAGATCTAAAATATCAACTCAAAACCCAGCACTTATTTCATACGTAATATTTAAGTAGAAACTCTGAAATTTTTGGACATGAAAATGTCTTTAAATCCAGCTATCTAACTTAAATAGCTATATGAGACTGAACTAAATTCAGATCTACCATATTTTAACAGCCTCAGCATAGTCAAAGCCTTAAAGGTAAAATTATAATAATTAATAAAGCAAGTCATATATAACATGACATTACTTTTATGAGCTTGTAGTTACAAAAATGCAATACTTATTAATTAAGAGCTTGTTTGAGCTATTGGTACCCTCTCGGTATTGCATTTTTGTAACTACAAGCTCATAAAAGTAATGTCATGTTATATATGACTTGCTTTATTAATTACTATAAACATAAAAAAAAAAATTTTTACTTTTTTATTTTCACCATATCAAAAATTGCATAAAATCACTCAATAACATTTCATTTAGGCTATATAATATAGACTTTACCAAGGTATAAAATGTAATCAACAAATGTGTAAAAATATGAAATAAATGCATATATAATTCAAATACAGTTCATCATCATTTCAACAATCATCAATCCACTGCAAGATGAAGATCTCTTCAAGTTTAATCCAATTTTTCTTATCCATAAGCCAATCTTTTCCACAGCACCCTAATAAAATTTCCTTATTTCATCTATCTATTTAATTTGTAGTTTTTTTCTAGAATTTTTAAAATCACTTGGGATGCAGTTTAAGATTTCAACTATCTATGTATTATCATCTTTTATAACAATATGCCCAACACAGCTTTACATCAGTCTCTTAACCTTTTTAATAATATCAATGATACCTATTTGTTATTGAAATATTTTGCTTTCAATAACTTTTTATTGTTTACAATATCCATCTCTCCATACTTCATTGAATAATCTGAAATCTCTGACAATATATTCACATAATATATGACTATATAGAGAGAGCAAATGCAAATACCCTAACAAAACATGTTTTAACTGAACCAGTCTCATCATTTGGTTCAAGCTATCATCCAGTGTTTATTGCTATTGTTCCTTTATTGGTCTAAAAAATATTATATTGATTCAATTTAAAAACTCCTCTTAATTGTATGCACTTATATATGATTAGCGGCACACACACACACTTTGAAATAAGAATGATTCTGTCTTTAAATCATTCTAGTTTAGTCAATAAATTTTGAAATTCATTTGAATTTTTGCTATATCAATGACTCGTAATATAAATGCTTAAAGTCTTGCTTGAATAATGCATAAGCCCTAGCACATGACTATGAAGTGTATTGAATTACAGATTAAGAAGTCATTAATTAGACACATTTAGTCTTTAATATAAAATTATATATCAAGATTTAAAAAATATAATTTCTAGCTTTAAATATGAATACTAGTTATTAATCATGAAGTTGTATCATCTATGAATGCACCTTATTAAAGTGATTCTTAAAGGAAATTGAAAAATAATAATAACAATGGGGAGAATTCATTGATGATATTACATGAAACAACTAATGGATGATTTTGTGGTACCCATTATCTCAGAGAATCTTAGCCCATAACCTCATCTGATCACCTGATGCAGTATTATTCTTTGGTCCATTGAATAGGCTTTATCTGAGAATGAAATATATGCATTTTAATGCACAGTAGAAGCATAAATAAGTTTTTTATATATATTTATCTTAACTTTTAACTTAATGAGTACATCACATATCCCACTTTTCTATAAATTTTATTTAGAATTTTACAAAACCCCAGTTCTTCTTTGATGCGCCCCCTTCACTAAGTGAATAATTTGAAAGTTACTCAAACTTAGTTTAATAGTAGTGAATAACATTCATTTTGAAGCAAATATACATCTGGATACTAATGGATAAGGTTATTGAAGTTTATAATGCAGGTTTTAAGTAATAAGTTTTTATAAGGTGATAAGCAATGAATAACCACTGTCCATATTGATTTAAATATATACTTGTGCAAACTTTGTTTGATATGTGCAGAAGAATAAAGTTTATGAATGGCCACATGTTTTTTTCTTTTTTGGTTAAGGACATATCATGAAGTGAAAGAAAATTACATGCTGTTGGAATTATTGTGGGATCAGATTTAGTCTTGGAGTTTCTAGATAAATCAATAAACGACTAATATTATTAAAAGTTGTAAGTACAATGCCATCTGTACTTGTTTATCCATATTTACACTTTAATATTAGATATAAAAAGTCGAAATAAAATGATGTGTATTCCTTGTAAGATAGTGATGTTGCATTAATACTATTGAAAGACTTTTTTCTTTTCAGAGGCATTAATTTAAGTGCTGGTAAGAATAGTAACTTTGACCCCAATATGTGACATGTATGCTTTGGGATTGAAGTCTTTCAATATGTGTCATTATTTTTTTTTGTTTTTACCCCTCCCTCCCCCCCCCCAACTCCAACACCACCACCATTTTGGGGGGGGGGGGTGTTAGACTGGCTGTGCTCCTTTTCATAAAGCTGCTAATAATCATATTATTTAATAAAATTAGTAATTATAAGCTATAATTTGTTATTATAATAAAATAACTACTACAAGGCTTCTTTTATAGTATGGAAGTGAGACTTGAATATCCTATTGGGGTAACATAAAGAAAATTGAAAATATTCATTTAAGGATGCTCTGTAAAATTTAAAAAATATAATGTTGGTCAATACATTCTTCAACATGCTGAATGTAATATTATTAAGTTCTCTATTATAAAATTACATCTTCACTAGATTGCACAAATAAAACAAATAAATAACACAAGATTTTCTAAGTGTTTGCTTCATGATAAAACTAAGCATGATTTTTTATGGAAGAGACAGATCTCCTTTATATTAGTAAAATTTCTAAAAGACTTTTTAGAGTAATGCAGTATTGGTGGCTTTCATGATAAGAATATGGTAAAGTATAAAGCTGCACTTAGAAAAAAAAAGAGTTTGTCACAGCCAAAAGTTAAAAGACAACTTAGCAAAATATCGACTAAATAGAATAATGGACCAGCAAGTTCTATATATGGATGTATTTGTGAATCATAATTTGGATTTGTAGAATCATCACAAAACTTAACTCTAATATATTATTATGCCTTATAATATTTTTTTTGCTCTTAGAGTTAAAATGGTCTTATTCATTTACAAGTGATTGCTGATGATGATGAACATATATTCTGAAAGATAAACTATCTCCTTAGTGTGTGGCCACATTTTGGGCCATGGCTATTTGTTTGGAATTGGCTCTAGTAGTTGTTTCATTTCTTCCAGCTTTCATGTTTAAAATATGCTAGAAAATAGCATATTATTGATGTTTTAGTTCAAAAAATTCTGAAGAAATCAATATTTTATAGAGGCAACAAATGATTTATCTCCATTTGCTTAAAGGATTTTGATCATTGTGGTACTGTTTTAATGCATTTGCAACATTATTTCAAGAGATTCTTGGAATAACAAAAAAGTTCATTTTTGTATACCTTATTAAAAATTGATGATTATTCTTACACAATAATATTATAGTAATTATTAAAAACTAAAAGAATATATATACACACTTTGATTTTATTTATATATATTTTATTTTTAAAAATAGAAGTTAGCAAATTTGTCTGTAATTCAAACAAAGAAAATTATCATCATAAGGTTGTCATTTCTTTTGAAAGGTATCAGTAAATGTATTTACAAAAATAATACTAAGAACTTTTTGAAATATTTTAAAAATTATAAACAAAATTAAAATTTAAAAGACAATTTAATAAATTTTTGATAGATTCACTTTTTTTTTGTTCCTCTTTTAAACATAGTTTTTATTCAACAGAGCTTGTGAGAAATTTTCTTGGGTTGCTAGCTTGGTCCTTCCTCCTGAATATCTTCCAATGAAATGAAAGTTATTTATTTCATTGTATAGCTTAATATAGAGTGGAAGATGAATAAACTGAAAAATCTTGATTTCAAATCCTTTTACTTATATATTATTTTTTTAGTCTTTTCAAATGTCAAATATGATTTTTTTTATGTATTTTGTTTGTAAACTTAAAATTATTATCAAATGAAATCCAATTTACTGAATTTGAATACAAAATAAGGATTTAATATTAAATCAAAATGTGAACTTAAAAAAAAATTATCACCAGGATTAACAACAAAAAAAACATATCATTTTGATAGAGGGATATTAACAACTTTTATTCATTGAATTTGGCTGAAAGTAGAATGCAAATGTGAAGTTTTTTAAAAAAATAAAAATATTGCAGAAATTTGAATCACATGCTGTCTTGATATATTGAAGCTGGAAATCTGCCCTGCAGATTTGCGCTTCACCTAGTGCCAATTATATAGTCACTAGAACTGTTTTGAACCTGAATTATATATATTTAATAGGCAGTAGTATGTATATAGTGAGATGTATGGATACACAAACATTCAGTTTGTTTGTCCATTCAACTTACACACATGTATGTGTGTATGAAAAGTAACATTTGAAAGTTATAAAATTTTATAATTTTATTTCAATAACTTTCTAACCAATTTATATTATATATAAAACAATTTATATTATATATATATATTGTAAATCTTATATCTTGCATGTAGTAATTTATATAGAAATAGAATGGTCAATTAAGAGACAACCCGTGGTATTTTTGAAAGTTTATTGCTTCTAATTTATATAGAAATAAAATTGTCATTTAGAAGACAAACCGCAGTAGTTGGAAAATTTTATTGCTAGCAATTTGTGTAAGTTTAACTATTATTTAAGAGTGAGGCAATGCAATTAGTTTTATTTTAAAATTTCGCAGACCTTTGTATCATTCTTAAAATACACCCAATGCCATAGATGCCAGAGGTTCTTAATTATTTTATCTGGTCATTTATTGCTCTGATCTTTTTCATTCCTGAAATGGCTGATTCTTTAATGTGTACTTGTATAAATAGCTAAAATTTTATATTTTCTATCTGCTTTTTGTTTCATGCTTGAGTCAGAGATATACTTCACGCAAGTTTGCATTGTGCAGCAAAATCATGGAGGGGTAAAGAGAATCATCCACCCCTGCCTCTGGGAGGCCCATCTAGCTCACTGTGCCCGGTTAAAAACATCTAAACCAAATATGCGAACTGTCTAGAAATGTGTGCTTGAAAGACTCTTCAATCTCTGCCAATGCCTGTTTCAAACCCAAGCTAGCCCATGATCATGATCCACCAATTACCTACATCATTGCATCCACAAGCCCAAGGTAATATCTATCTTGCCACCAGCTATGAACTCTGAATTAATAAATTGTTCTAATTCTAAACTATATTGTACATCATTCCTTCCTTACTTAATGTTAAAGTTATTATATAAATACTAATAATGTCTGCGATTTATTATATTTTGTTTTGACTATATTGTATGCCTTTCCTTCCTTTTTAATTTTAAAGCTGTCACATAAATGCTAATAATGTCTGTGCGATTTATTATAATGCTATATCAATTTTCTGTGTTGGTGTAGCAATTTAGAATTAATTGACTTTGCTTATTTTATTATTCTAATTCATTTTGATATGCCAAGAAAGTATACAATCTAGTGAGTGAACTTAAACCCCCCCCCCCCATAGTTTTCTCCTATTAATTAAGGAGACGTAAATTTCCTTTAAAGTTTGTTATTATAAACTTGTTCGGTTTTATACCGATTATTTTCAATAATTTTATTCTTTAAATGACCGGTAGGTCTTGATATTTATATTGAATTATTACACCTAACTACAAAATTTAACCTTCATCTCATTATTAAAAGTTGTTATCATTTTAACTAATTAAATCTCACCAGCAGTGAATTTAATATGTAATTTATAATTTTATTCTAATAATGATAAATATTAATTCTTATTAAGCGCAATGTTAGCACGTAATACTTATATAAAGCTAAAGCTTTAGTACACGCGCCTTGAGTGCTTAATTTTTAGCAAGAGACCTCTACAGATTTGTCTACATAATTAAGAAAAATAGGTTAGAGATAACAGGATCCCTCTTATCTTTATAAAGTCGAATCTCGTGTTATGATTTGTAGAGGTCTCTTGCTAAAAATTAAGCACTCAAGGCACATGTACTAAAGCTTTAGCTCTAATAATGATAGTAACATGAAAGGCTGTTATTTTGTAAGTAATCACAGTTATCTGTGCAATGACTGCTAGTAGAAATGTGGAGATATTTCCGAGGGGTGGTAAGAGCAATTTATCCCTTTTAGTTTTAACTCTGACCCCTTTATGTGCGTTTATTGATCATTAGTTAACTGCCCATGATGGTTTGTGTTTAAACATTCCATTGTGCAGGAGAGCATCTTATAAGAGTCAGGTGTTTATTAATTTATCGTGGTCATTAGTGACGCAAACTATTTATATGTTTTGGGCATTACAGGTATATTGTTGCAATCATTACTTATAATGTTCTTGCTTTATCATTCATTTTGGGATCTTCGGAATGACCAATCCCACTATACATCATCCCTCCAAAAGTAGATGCATTTCCTACTCTGGGATCTTCTCCAGGCACCCCCAATGAATCAGTGTATGGAAAACATACGGATGAATCATCCCAACATCCACTCGTGCCATTACTCTTCAGAGATATGACCTTGGCCATTGTGCAGGCATACTTCTTTTGTACCAATATGACAAAGCCACTCAAGAGTGTCTTAAATGATCGCCCCTCTAGATATGATTGTAAGTGATAATGTAATACCACCCTAGTATTATTATTAAGTTTTCTATTCACCTGAAATGTTCTCTACTAGTCATAATTGCATGTCATTCACCTTCCATTCGCCTTAATTTCTAAGTCAGATTATGCATCACAGCTTCTTTTAAGCTGAATAGTTTTGCTCCCACGCATCTGAGTGATCTCCCAATTATCACACATTTTTTCAAATCACACGACCCAAATCCTTATTCATATATATGTAATGACCAATACAACTGATTAGTGTGAATCTATAAAATATTAAATGAGAGTGAGGTTATAAGGTGTTGTTGGTTTCCTAATTAATTTATTTGATTCTTGGCATATTAACCGCACCACAATATCTGAACAACCGCATGAATGACTCTTGTTCTAGATATGTAATAATTGCACTAACTAATTTCACGTAGTAACATTTTATGTATTTATATAAATTCTATGATTTATTGACTCATCTCTAAAGTGTGTGATTGCAAATCAAACCACAATCAAAGTTGTAACTACCATTGCACAGACATTCTGTACAGTTTATTTTGTTATTACCATATTTAATTGTTCAATAAATTTATATTATATTATTTTCTATATTCTCACATTTGTTATTCATTCCCCGAATCTCTCGTATGACTGTTTAGGTCAAGTTAAATTATTTCAAATTCAATGAAAGATTTTATTGGTATTATTAATTAATTCCTTTTATTTAAAGTTGCCTTGAACGATATTAAGTATCTGATTATTAATCTATTAAAGAATAGCCTACCCCACTCTTTAAGTAGTATATTTTGTAATAATCATTGGCTAATTATTTAAATATTATCAATTTCCAAGTTTCTTTGCTCACCCTGTTCTCATTGCTAGGACTGGAGTAAATTAAAGCTTGCTATGTATCCTCAAAAGTGTTGTCCATCTAGTCAGAGGCCCTGGAGCATGAGCAAATAGGTTAGCATTTAGTACTGTTCCAGACCGGTGTATCTCACACATTGCTAGATTGCTATAGTTTGCTTAGATTCTAGGTCTTGTTGAATGAACACACGATTTTGACCGGTACAATATGAAGATGCTATTTTATATATGGATGGACTTGTGTTCCACTGATTGATTGCATAGTCATTACAAAACTCAGTTTTAACTTTTCTTCTACCATAATTTGTTTCCCACTCTTATTTTTTCCTCTGGAATTAGAAACAGTCTTAGAGTGACTATTAATGACAACGATTCAGAAGTAGTAGATTAATTAATTAAGAAAGAATATACGATTTTTAATTAATATTTCTGTAGTATTCTTTTCATTACATAACTTTCATGCAGGGTGCGGACTGGTTTCTATTGGCATCCAACAGCTTGTGGGGAGATGTAATTATAAACATACCACCAAAGTTATGTAAAAAATATATATGATTCCCAAGGTACACATTTCATTCTGAAACAGCACTCAGCAGTTGGTCCAGATCACAATCCCTTACACATATCATTATCATTGTTCAATATACATAGATAGCCTATTACTACAATTTATCTACATATATTGAACAATGATAAAGATATGTGTAAGAGAATGTGACTTGGGCCAACTGAAGAGTACTGGTTAAGCATGAAATGTGCATTTGGAGATCATACATCTTTTTCACATATCTTTGGACCTATGTTTATGATTACATCCTTTCACAAGGTGTTAAAAGCAGATAGTAACCAGTTCCCATCTTGCATGAGAGTGGTATAGTGAAAATTATACTACAAAAATATTATTCATTAAGTGACTAAGCTCTAATCCAGTGAATATATAGTAAAAATTATTAATATAAGATACTGTTTATATCATGCATCACTAGTCATATTTGCAATATTATTTTGCTTTTTTATTATTACTCTAATATTTATCAGTTTGTTGTTTTATACTATATAATATCTTAATCTGAATTAAAAGACGTTTTACAAATTTGAACGCGTTTAAAGTAATTAATATTTTCTTTTTCTTACTAACGTTTTTCTTTGTGTATTTTTCATTCATTTCGTTGTTTTTATGTTTACATATTTATATTACTGCGTATTTTTTGTTCATATTTGTTTTCGTTGTTTTTATGTTTACATATTTATATTACTGCGTATTTTTTGTTCATATTTATTTTCGTTGTTTTTATGTTTACATATTTATATTACTGCGTATTTTTTGTTCATATTTAAGTCAATATATTGGATAAATTATTTCAAATATTAAATTAATTCACTCGACAACTCCTGACATCTAGAGAACGGTAAATGAATTAAATAAAATTTTTAAGATCGTGAATTTGTTATAAAGATAATGTTTCTGTACAACCATTAATATTCTATAAAATTAAATCTAAAATTTATCTACTAATATGGGTTTATAAACCCGACTCCAATTTATACTGTAAGTTTAAGAAACGTTTTAATTTCTTAATTTTATTTAAGCATATATATATTATTATCATCACTTATTTATTTAACATCTTATTTAAAACATACCCATAGAAATTTTAAGCTAATGGAAGTATATAATCGACACATAATTACTGTTATGATGTTAAAATATTCTTGACAATAATAAAATTCGTAGTTTATTAATTTAATACAGTTCAGTAATAAAATGTTACCAATAGGAAAAAAACATTGTTTTTAAAACTTTATCAACTATTAAAATTATTTTAACTACCCCATTCCATCCCCACCAGGCACATACACTCATTTATTTGTTCTGAGATCAATACTAATCGTTTTTTTTTTGTTTGTTTTTTTTATAGGGGGGGGGGGTGCTGCAGTTATTTAATAATCGCTTTCTTTTATTTAATTGTCTTTGCCGTCCTATGTTATTGTCAAATGATCACCTCTCAAAAAATATGTAATGTATTTCTCTATTTTCTGCTTCACAATAAGGTGATTATTAAAGATATTCTATACATGCTTATCACCTAACTGTCCTGAGATTTTCTATAATTATATGGTAAACACATAACTCTTTTAATGGGAGTGTTGGTTTGCCAATTTTCTAAATTTATGACTGGGATAAAAAGATATATGATAGGTTCACGTTAAATTTGACTATTTCAAATATCCTGATGTTTAAAAGAATGCAGGTTAGATATTTGTCTGATATATGCAAAGCTTTCAGCTAGCCAATTCTTTAATTGTTGCTGACCCCAGTGTACTTTTTTAATTTAAAAAAACAACTTTATTGATAACAAACTATATACAAACATTAACATATTTATACTGTAGAATTAATTTTATGTTACATATGATAAAACTGCAACTGTAATTGTGTAGGTACCAAACAGAGCAATCAATGGAGCCATTGGCTATTCTGTTTGGCACAGGGTGGCACTACTGTATGGAGAGTTTTGCCTTTGTTTACAACAATTATGTGCTAGTATAGGGATGGTGATCATGTGATGTTTGGTGGTTTAATTGTGTAGGTAATTGTGAAGTTAATTCCAATGAAGCGTGATCCAAAATTGAAGAGTGACATGACCAATATTACATAATCATGATAACTATACTGAAGAAGAGTGTATATATTTGTTTTCCAAGAGTGAAATCTGATGAGAATTATTAGGAAAACAAAAGTTTAAGCTATGAGAGTACACTTGTAATATATAAAAAATATTTGTTTCAAGTCTGATTTAAAATTTCTTTAGACTAGCTTATAATCGTGGGTTGACATTAATTGATGTCACAGCTCTGAGTGATTAGATATAATGGTTACAATGGCAGATTGCAGACCTTGAAGTCTATATATAGATCACAATCTATCCTTGCCAATTTGAATGCTCAAATTGAAGTCATTTAATTATTATTTAACTGGTGCCAAATAACATAGAATAAGATAATTATATATATTTTGACAAACTCATATTAATTTATGACATTAACAATTATTATTAATTTAATTATTATTATTATTCTCATTTTCTCTACAGTTTTTTTTTTTTTTACTGTCTTCAGCCTCTTAGATTAGTAGTTTTCATGAGCTTCTTATATCCTTGGTTATTTTTATATTCTGGCTGTTTAGAGAGATTATACTAAATATTAATAGCTATTAAACACTAAAATTACTAATTTGGATTTTCAGGATTGTCATACTACTGAAGTATGAATTCCCTTAAGAAATGTGATATGGATACAAATAAATCTATTCTTGAGTCCACTTAAAAAAACGAATCACGAGTGCTTTTCTGACCGTGAATTTATCATTAGTGATTTAATTTTTTTTTAAAATGTGGCATTTTTTGTTTGGTAGAATAATAAGTAAAAATGTAGAAGTTTATAATAAAGTTTAACAACTGATAAGAAGCTTAGAAATGATTAGTGAATTAAAACTGGAAGGAAGATACCGACATTTGTTCGCTGTGGTCATTCTAGATCTCTTTTTGATGCATTGAAAGCAATATATGTATCTGAGAAATGGTATGGCAATTCTATTAAATTCAAAAATAGTATTTTTTTCTATGGTGACAATGATATTTTGAAAAGATAGAAGGAATATTTTAATCATTTTTTGAATAATGATACAAGAATTGAGATAATAGCTTTTAATGTTATATCCATTTTATTTAGTTTAGATTTGGATAATACGTTAGCTTCAAAAATATTGGAATTTTTTTAGAAATATATAAACCCATGAAGTTGTGTTTTTATTGTTGCTATTTTTAAAAATAAAAATAATAGATAAGATTGCAGTAATTATCGTGGAATATCATTCTTATCTACTACAGCAAAGGTACTTTCAAGAATGATGTCAAATATGTTGCTTTCAGTCATAAATGAGACTCATATGGTTTTTGAATATTAAAAAGCACCACAGACGTGGTTTTTGTTGCCAGGCAAATACAAAAAAAAATATTGGCAACAAAGGAGTAAATTATATATTGTTTTATTCATTTGGTTAAAGCTTTTGATTCACTTAATAGAACAGGATTGTGGCATTCATCAAAATTTATTCATATTATATCACTTCTACATGATAGAATGAGATGAAATGTTATTGCTGTATATTGAAAATCTGAGGCATTTAAAATAAAATTGGTGATAAAGAAGAATGTGTACTTATTTTAACATTGTATTAAATTTTTATGGCAGCAGTCCTTGGAATTGTTTATAGGCAATTTAATCAAACAGGAATCAAGATATGATATAGGTTTAATGATAGACTTTTCAATTCAATTTGAAGTGATTAAAAACAAAAACATCTTGGATTCTGGATGGTAGCTGTATAAGTAGAAATATATATTTAGATGTTGGGATTCAGTGCAGATTCCAACATGCTGCTACTTTTATCAAGTTAAAAGATGGAATATTTAATTTATTGTTTGGAAGTGAAACTGGAATATTCTAGAGGAAGTTTTTTAAAATATGAAAAATACAATGGCAATATCATAAAAACAACCAATGTGTTCTTCAGCTTGTTAGGTGTAATATTATTGAGGCAACTATTGTAAAATTTCACACTCTACAGGATTGGACATATGAAATGAATGAGCAATGGAAGACTTTCCAAAAGGGTATTTTATGGTGTACGTGAGCATAGTTTTCATAGGAGAGGTAGATCCCAACTATGATAGAAGGATTATCTCAAAAACATTTTAAAGAAGTCCAATGCCAATTATTTCCATTGTGAAGATATGGCAGAGAATAGAAGCATTGGAGAATTACAATTAAACATGAAGTATTTCAGAAATAAAAAATTTCTGAAGAAATTTAAAAACAGCAAAGTAAAATATCAAGTAAACAGAAAACTTGACCAACATCTTCTATACATGAACATATTTGTGGTCACATATTGGCTTATATAGTAAAGTAACCACAACATTCATTTTCAGAGTACTTTTCCCCTCTTCCTTTCTTTATTTTTTATTTTTCCAGTTGGAAAAACCCAAATCGTTTCTGAGTGACTAATTATTATTATTTTGTTTTTGCATATATTAAATTATTTTGTTAAATAGTAATAAAATGTGTCTATGTGTCATGCCATGGCCTGGATTCAAATCCTGGGTTTGATTAAACTTTCTTCACTCTCAATCAGGCTTAGCTTGTCAATGTCTTTTAAACAACTCATCTATATTCTAGCTATTCTTAGCTAAAAAGAAATCAAGGATAAAAACTTTCTCAAACCTTCAAGATGGTAAATAATTCTTTGTATTCCGGTCTTTCTCTACAGAATGGTAGAAAAGGCTGTTAGAGATCCTTTGGCTCTGGAATGGGCTACTTTATTAAAGATTGTTTTATCGTTACCAATATATTATAATTTTTAAGCTGTTGTAGGCTTTCTACCAAATGGTAAATATTTATGAGTTGTTGTTTGTTTTTGTTTTTGTTTTTTAAAAAACTATAAGATTTAAGATTGTAAGTTATTTATAAACCAATTTTTTTTTTGTCACGATGAAATTTTTCGCAGACGGAAGAGGATAAAAAAATAATTAATCCCCAATAGACTAATTAAAAAGTTAAAAATATGTTTTATATTAAAGACCGGCAAATCGTTTGGTCATCTGCGCAGTTATAACATACAAAAATACATAGGGAAAGATAGGAATAGTGTCTCAGAATTCCTTTAGCTCCTATACTGAAGTGACATCTATGAGGGATAATATTACTTTTAAAAAGTTATGTCAAAATTTAAAATAAAATTTTTTATCTTAGAAAGGTGTCTGTGATTTTTTTTTATTTTTAATTATAACTTTTAATTTAAAAGCAGACTAGAAAATGGGATACGATGACAAACCATAACTTTGATCATCATCGGCGGTTCTTTGTTATTGATTAAACCTTAACAATTATGCTAATGTTAAAATTACTTTTTTCAATTGTAAATTAAATAACATAAATAAAAAATAAACTCTTTCACCTTATATTCTTTATTAAAAGTGGTCAAAAATTAAAATAAATAAATAAAAAATAAAATAATATATATAGAAAACACATTTTTATATTCCTTTCCTTTTAAAAAAAAAAAACAAAACCCATTTTTACATTCCTTTCTTTCTTTAAAAAATAAAACCATTCCATTAAATTTTACAAAATATTTGTTTTCTTCTTTTTTCTTTTATTTTATAATATCCTATTCAAAACAGGATTTAACATCTTTATATATAAACTTTCCATTTCAAATCTTTCTTTTTGTTTAATTTTGGTGGCAAAAAAATAAAAAAACAAGTTTTTAAAAGATTTAGTGTATTTTATAATTATTTTAAATTAAACAACATCAAGTGTCTCACAGTGTTGTTCAAACATCTTAACTTATCCTATTCTCAATTCTCAAGTAAGGCTTTCCTCATGCCGTTTATCTCTTATCAGAAGATGCCTTGTTCTATCAATTACTTCTTTTTTTTCATATAAGCAACACGAGTGAGTTCTATAACTAGAACACTAATGACAGATAATTCTAGATGGAAATCAAATCTATTTAACTTTTTGTCCATATTAACTGCAATGTATTTTTTAATCATACTTTCGATTTCCAAGTCCATATTTTTCCATTAAAATTGCAAAGAAATAATAAAATAAAGATTAAAAAAATAAATATATGTAATTTTTTCCAACTTTATACCTTTTTATTGATTCATATATTTCAAATTATTTTAATATATTCACATTTTTACAAAAATATTTTTATTTCAACATATTCTAACAATTTCGACTGATCTCATAATCTTCATCAGATAAAATTAATATAAGTATATAATTGATAATAATAAAATTAATGTACATAACACAATTATTTTTCTTTTTTAATTTTTCTTTCATGAAGATTTCAAATCAGTCAAAACTGTTTTCAATATGTTATGATAAAATAATTTGAAAAAAAAATATTAAAAAATTTTACTTTAAAAGTCCTTTAAATTATGTAAATATATTAGTTCTCTGAAAACAAAATGACCTGATTAAAGGCTTTTTTAAGCATAATTATTTTAAATATAATCCAAAGTTTTGTATGCTATTTTTAGATAATCATTTATTAGTCACTTAAGGGCAGTTATAAACACTTGGGGAAACTGCCTGACCACTATAGAAAATAATGGAGTGGAACAGTAGCTTATATGAATACGTGATTAAGGATATACAGAGTTTCAAAAAAAGGGGAAAGAAAATAATGGTTGTAGGGGATATGAATGGGAACATTGAAGAAATTGATGACTTCTATAACAAGAATGGACAGCTTTTGAATAATTTTTTTCAGCGAGTGAATTTGAGCATTAGAAATTTATTAAATATCTATGAAGGGAAATACACATACTCTAGAAATAATATATTTCACCCATAGATTATGTATTAGTAGATAAAGAAAGAATGAATAAAGTATGGAAAATTAAAGTGTTTGATAATGAAGAGTAATAGTAATCAGAATTTCTTTATAGTAGAAATGGTTAGTAATGTGATGGAAAATAATACTAAAATTAGAAAGGAGAGTGAAAGCTGCGAATGGAGAGTGAATGATAAGAATAAGTTAGAATAATATAAAATAAAAGTAGAAGAAATTATGGAAGAGTTTGTTAAGGATGGATATAAGGACTGGTTTTTTTAAGTAGAAAAGCTGGCAAATAGGGATTTAGGTGAGAATATTTAGAAAAATAAAAGTAATAAAAAAGTGAGAATTAGTAATAGTGTGAAAGAGAGGAAGAAAGCATGCAGAGAATATAAATGTGCTATTAAAAGCAAAGTAAGTGAAAAAGATGTTAATATTAAATGGGAAAACTATCTAAATAAAAAGAAGTTGGCTAAAATAGATATATAGAAAGAGAATGAAATTAAATAATAAATTATTGGAAGATATTAATAAAAGTGGAAGAGGTGGGAATAAAAAATTTTGGAAATATATTAAAAAAAGGAATGTGTGGGAGAGAGAAATCATATTACTAAATGGTGAAGAGAAATAGTGTAGCTCTAGAGAAGAATTAGGGACACTTCTAAATATGTAATGCATATAGAAAATATGTCATATGTGAAGGACAGGGTGATACCAAACATTAAAGCACATAGTAATGGAAATATTAGTTTTACAGAAAATGAATTGAATGAGGCAGGGAAGAAGTTGAAAAGTGGAAAGACAAGAGGTTTAGATGAATGAGAAATAGAGATGGTGATGGATTTGGGAAATAGGGCAAAATTAGATCTATTATCATGTTTTAATAAGATGGCATAGAAGACAATTTCCAGATAGCTGGAATAATACAAAAGTGAAGCTATTATTTAAAGAAAAGGTTAAGGACCATAGAAAGATAAACAATTATAGACTGATAATGGTAAATTCAGTGTTATATAAAGTTTTTGCAATATGGCGGCTGCAAGAGTAGCAAAATAGATTGATGAAAATAATATAATGGGGAAAATGCAAGAAAGTTTTAGAATGAATATGCATATAAGAGATAATTTATTTGTAGTCATACAATTTATAGATATGAGTAGGAATACAGGTAGTTAATTATATATGGTCTTTATAGATATAGAGAAGACATATGATACAATAAATAAATTATGGGCATGTTTAGCAAATTTGGGAATGAATGGAGCTTTAATGGATCTTATTAAGAGACTGTATGAATATAATTACTATATGTATTAATTAGAAAATATAAAATCAGTTAGAGTTAAAAATGGTGTGGAACTAAGGCAAGGATGCCTTATATCCCTTATTTGGTTTTTGTTATATTTGAGAGAAATGGAGAGGGCAACAGAAAGACTAGAAAGAGATATCATTAATAGATGGCAAGAGAGAGTGTGCATTATCATGTCTTTTATTTGCTGGTATTTTTTTGTGCACAGGATGCAAGGAAGATACAGAAATTGTGCCTGCAGACTTGCACAAAAGTGAGATGGGAATCAAATTTAGTGAAGAAAAATCAAAAATAATGATGATAAATGCTGGTGAAAGAGAAATATTTTTTATTGGAGGATATAAAGTTAATTGTGGTGAATATGGATAAATATTTAGGAATCATCTTAAATAATCAGAGGAATTGGTTGAATGAATGGGAGGAAAAAATGATAAATTAAGCAAGGAAAAGATGTTGATAAAGAAATTAACAGCATTTTCTTATAATAAACATGATGCAGCAAGAAATGTATAGAAGGAAATGGCAGTAGCAGGGTTAACTTATGGTAATGATGCATTATGTGTTATAAAAGGATATTAGATTACTTAGGAAAAGTGCAAAGAGAAGTAGGAAGATATGCATTCGATGCAGATGTGTAGATGGCAAAAGAGGCAATTCAGGGGGAAATGGGATGGTTAAGGTTTTATATGAGAGATGCAAAAAGCAAAATGAAAATGTTCAGTAGGTTGCAATTTATGGATAGTAAGAGAATACCCAAAATAGTATTTAGTTGGGTTGTGGGTAAAGGACAGCAACAAAATGGGTGAGAAAGGTAGTACAGTATGCAGAAGATTTGGATAAAGACAGTATACTTGGACAAAAGGTTGGGGTAATTGTGTTAGGATTGTTGAGTGTTATAGTAGCAAAGAATCTGATAGAAAAATAGATACATTAATAAAAAATAGAAAGTTGGAGATATGGTGAACCAGTATGAAGAGTAAAAAGAGTTTGAATATATATAGAAGTAAACAGAAAATTGGGTGTGATTTAATTTGTGATAATAGCAAGGAAAGTAATTTACTGTTTAAGGCTCAAACAGGATCATTAGCAACAAGGGAATATACACAAAAATGGAGAAATATGAGTGATTTAGTCTGAATGTTATGTAAGGAAGGTATGGAAAAATATTAGGTATCTGCTGATAGAATGTAAATGCTTACAAGCAGAAAAGACATAAATAATGAAGTTGTGGGAGAATAAATATAAACTAAATGATTATATAGAGATTGGCCTTTATGCTGGGTTTGGAAAAAGATAAGAGGGATCTATATATAAAGTCCATGGTGTAGACAAAGATGATGTTTTGGGAATATTGGAGAAGAATATGGGAAAAATTAGGATGGGGAATAAAACAGGAAAGTAAGGTGACTAACAGGTTTTTCTGAGCACAGTGGCTGAGAGATTCCTGACTTTGATAAAGAAGAAACCATATCACATCATATGCCAAGCAATAAATGATATTAGTAGTCAGATTACTTTTTGTTGTTGTTTACAAATGAAAATAATGTGTGTTATGTAAACAAAAAATTGAATAAAGTATGTATCTTTTTCACAAATTATATCACAAATGACAGACATCTAAAAAATTCAAAAATTTAATTAAATAAACAAAAAAAACAATAATACAAATTTATTTGTACAAATTAATATTTTTTAAAAAAAATAAATGTTACAACTAAAGAAGAAAGAAAAGATATATAAATTTAGTTCAGCAAAGTAATTAAATACATAAACAAAAAAATAATATGAAATGAATTGTACAAATAATTGTTTTAAAAAAAAAATAAAAGGTTGCAGACTAATTTTGAAATTCTATGAGGTTAAAGCGTAACATTTTATTTTTTTGATTTATCACTGCTTTCAGGGCAAGATAGGTGTTATAAAATTTGTCTTTTTTTTTTCATGTGTCATAGCATTGGCCAGGAAGCAAACCCGCTAACCCAGGACAACTACTTGTAAGGCAGCTGTGCTTTTCACTCGACCACCAATGCTTGACTATTGTTCATTAAAATTGTCTAAAAAATGTTAAACCCACCTGTAGTATTATTTTGAAAACACATAATGTGATTATTTTAACTTCATTTCCTTCCTTTATAGATAAGAAAATCTCATTTGTCAATTGATCTCTCCATTGCAGTATTGTATCAAATGAAACAGGGAAAATTCTTATTTTTTATTTACTTTGGTTAAAACAGAAATTGATGGTTTTGTTGTTTTTTTTTGCTTTTATTTTTCTTCCTGCAGTAATCTCATAAAAAACCTGCACATATCAATTTTTGATACTAGTTAACTCTGTAAGTATCTGAAAAATATTGTAGATGCTTGGCCTAAATAATTACATCATAGGATTCTTAATTCTACCATAACTTTTTATAATAATCAAAAAAGCAAGTTATATATAACGTGTCATATATGACTTGCTTTTTTGATTATTATAATTTTACCTTTAAGGCTTTGGCTATGCTGAGGCTATTAAAATATGGTAGATCTGAATTTAGTTCAGTCCCCATATAGCTATTTAAGTTAGATAACTGAATTTAAAGACATTTTCATGTCCGAAAATTTCAGAGTTTCTACTTAGATATACGTATAAAATAAGTGCTGAGTTTTGAGTTGATATTTTGGGTCTAGTGTCCAAATATTCTAGCTCTCCACTGACGTCAGCCATAAGCTCGAAACCAGTTCGTCTGGTGAGAGTGTTCTGGATAGAGATTTTAAATATTTTCTCATACCGCACTTATTAATCAAGAGCTTGTTTGAGCTATTGGTACACTCTCTGTATTGCATAACCTTTTATATATTTATTTATTTTTAAATGACTTTGTATGATTAAATTCTTATTTGTTTTATTCTTGTTTATTGGTAGCTTTTATTTTTTAAAAAATAAAAAAAATTATATAAATAAATTTATAATTTTGTTTTTCTTGTTCATTTATTTACATTAATGTTTAAATTTTTTAGTCAGCTGTTAATTTTAGTATCATTTGTAAAAAAGAGAACATGTTTTATTTTTATTTACATAAAACAAATAACTTTTTTTTTCATTTCTAAACAAAAAAAATCATACTTCAACTTTTGTACTATTTATCATTTGATATTTTCACTAGTGATTGGATAGCTCCCCCAAGTGTCTATAATTGTCCTTAAATGCCTTCTAAATAATTACCCTATTTTTATTCCTATTAAAGTTTATGTTATACTTAATAAATATGAAGAACTTTCTTAAAATAAAATGATAAATTTAATTAAACTTACAAAATAAATAGTAAATATATATATAAAATAATAATAATAATGAAACAAGAAGTAGCAAAAGTTAATTTAAAACATATATAAAAGTATTGAATGGAAATCAACATGAAAATTTAATAGTAAGCAAAAGGACAAGATAAAATTGTATTAGAAAAAAAATAGTGATGTATGGGATATATTTTTTTGAATGTGATTAATATGATGATTCCTCTTAAACAGGTGAGAAACAACTGCTTCTAAAATCAAGAATTGACCACAAAATTAGAGAAGATAATAATCCCTTTCTTAAAATAATAAATGGAAATCATGGCAAGATGTTATTGTACATTTTCATAAATAAAAATAATTAAATTATGAAATAAACTATATTGGAGACAAAATACTCCCCACTTTATTTTATATTTATAATTTTTACACCTATATCTATTCTATTCCTTTTTTAAAACATGGCCATTTTGTTTTACTTATTACATCTTTTTCTCCCATATTCAAATTCTTATCAATAAAAGTAAACAAGGCAAAACTCTCTATACAGTAGTGCCACCCTGTGCCAACCAGAGTAATCAATGAAAAAAAGAGATGGTGATCGTGTGATGCTTAATGGTTTATCAATACAAGTAAATAAAACTTTCATGTATGATATATTGCTAAATTTCTAAATGTTTTTAAAAGATCCCAGATTACAGATACCTTAATATTATACCTTTTTTATAAAAGCATTATATATTTATTACTATGTTTAAAGTATAGTTTATTGGTAATAAATTACTTAAATTAGCATCGCAATACCAATGGATTTACAAGCAAATAAATACAACCAGAATTTTAAATTAAATGTATCTCTGGTTGATTACCTATGAATAAATTATTAATGCCAAATACAAAATTAGATATCATGAAAGAATAGAGATAAAATAATATAATTTGCACAGACGTTTTATATTTCAGATACAAATATTACATATCAGACAGAACCACCTTACTTACATTGAAGACATTAGTGATAAAATTAACCATTTCTAAACAAACAAAGTACTAGCAACAAGTTTATATAATTTTAAATATATAATGCTATAATATTATATTTGATGTTTTCATGGTTGAATGATGTAGATAAATTGATTTTGAGTAGATTATTTTCCATTACATACCAATATTTCAACGAATTAGCATCCGCCATTGTTGCAGTTTACTTTTGAAACAAAAATCATTAGATCTCAAACAATAACGTGACTGAATGTGAGATGAGAAATGAGATTCAGCTTAAAGTAGTTTAGCATATTAAATATGATGCTTATCAAAATGTTTATTTTCTTCAGTTTTTTTCACCTATTAATTTTACATTAATATTAAAAGACAGGGATAAAATGAGAGATTCCCACATAGCTGGAATATGTTGTGCTTCATCAGCCCTATTTAAACCAGTATGTCTCTTTAATTATTCAATTGACTCTTTTGTGGTTCTTAAATCATACCTTTCCAAATTAGCAAGTATTTTCGCATTGTCAAAATTAGGTATGTGACCAATATATAAAAAATGGGATATAAAAACTGATGTGTTAATTTTCTGATTAAAAGCATTTTTATTTTCCTTAATTCTGACATTTATTCATCTATTAGACTGACCTACATAGCTTCTTGAGCTCTGAAAACATGGAATTTCATAAACCCTCTGGTATTCCAAAAAATAATGTCTTTAGGTTTATGTAAAAAATCAATTTTCTTGCCAGTAGAAAAAGTAGTCTTTATATTAAAACAAGATAGCCTTCTATAAGGTAAAATCACTCTATTATAAGATGAAACAAAAAAAATCAATACAAACTAATGTGAAATTTATTGTGCAATTTTATAAAATAAAATAAAAAAACATTACAAATTCCATCTGCTTCATAAATTAATTTTCACTCTGAATTACCAACAATGTTGACATGGGTGTGCTTATAAACATCAGAGCTACCAAGAGTAGGTGGGTTCATTCTATTGTTAATGGTTGGTTCAACTTTTAGAGTACTTTTAAGCCATAGCCAGGAAAGGGTGATTTATTCTTTTTGTTTACATGTGTGTCGAGTTATGTTTAATTTAAAATTTACATATTAATGTCATTGTAATTTTAAAATTGAAAAAAAAAATTGAATGTTTTTGAAAAATGGTATTAAAAAGTCTTGATTATTTCTGCTCTGTCCTGATATTTTCCACCAGATATGAACCAAATGAATCTTTTTTTTTTTTTTTGATAAGCAACATTGTCTCTAATTCCTACCACATTTCCCAGAAAATAAGTCTGGGTTTTTCTATTAAATTTTCTGAACAAAACACATCCTAGGGCTTATTTTCAGGGAATGTCTTATTTTTTTCATGTACAAACATATACATTTATTCAAAATTTCAAATCAACCTCCCAAACGTGTTTTTTCAGCAACACCCTCTGTAAATATTTGAATTTTCAGCTAGCGATATGTACTGGAATATGTACATTTATTTAAATACAAAAACTTATCTTAAATCAAAATATTACTCCATTTAAATCTTCTGTTAAATCAAGTGTTAACTGAAGAAATTATGAGATAGGATTGGTAACAAAAATGATTACAGTTAAGAATGATTATTTATACAAATGTGATGAAAAAATGCAACCATAAAAATTTAGAAAACATTTCTGTATTTCACACCACATTAAATATGTCTGTTACCCACAGCATATTGAATTATAAAGATTCATATAAGACACAATCACATCCATCAGTTATCAATGCACACATTATAAACACTTTCCAAATTACTTGTAATAGTCCTGCTTGGGTATTCTTTTTTAAAACTTTTCTTTAGAAGAAATATTGATTTAACTTAAACTTTAATTTTTCAAAATCATTGTCACTATTTAAATTCTTTTAGAAGGAATAAAAAACATTTAAGAAACAACGCTAATTTTTCTTTTAAGTTAAATATTTAAAAGCTATTAAGATCAAACTCTAAAACTTTGTAGAGCATTTTGATAAATCTAAGTAAAATAAGTAACTAAAATTATATAAATGAAATTATAAATTGTCTAATCTATTGGAATTGTGATAGATAAAATTTTAAAAGTTTGTTAAATCATTTACAAATTCAATACATTGATTACTTGAAGTCCAAGATTCCACTGAGAGGAAATTGTTTCTCTCTGCAGGTACTGTTATCTTTGTAAAAAATGTTCAACGGGGGAAATATATAAATACCTTTTAATTTATATTATCATTTATTTAAAGCATTAATTTCAAAAATATTGTTTATTTATACATTAATTACTTTATAATTCAATAAAGTGTATGATTCAATAAATGAAAATAAATCCGTTCATTTGGATGACAATCTTAACTAGGTCTTATATTTGGAATAGGGCTTACATTATAAGTATCCTGAAAAATCATGCTAGGGCTATTTTTCTGATTAGGTCTTATTTTCAGGAAAACATGATGCATGATGGCATAGAGACTGGAAATTTTAAAAATACAATATCTATTATTATTTGTACAAATAATAGTAATTACTATAATGATTTGAATAGAAAAAGTATTAAGTTTAATTTGTCATGAAAATTGCTTGTTTGGAAAACAAATTAATGCCAGTAGCAGGTATTCAAATTAATGAAAATATGTTGGCGTTTTTATTCATCCAAATAATAATTCAAATCTTTGTTTTAAATAGAAATTATCAATTTTAATTCATATCTCATATTGAAAATTGTTTGATTTGAAAATTAATTGTTTGTTTTGAATATTATAATCAAAAGCAAAAATTATTTATGCGAATAATTTACAAGATATCCATCGTTTTGCTTTGTCTAAATACAAGTTGAAATTATTAGTTTTGAATAGAAATTATCAATTTTAATTTAGATTGAAAATGCTTCCTTCTGAAAACAAATTATAATAAATAATGAAATTTGTTTGAATTTTTTTATTAATATCTTCAATATATCTTAATTGCTAGCCATTTTAATATTTTTGTGAGTAAATAATCAAATATAGAATTTTACACACATATTCTCGAGGTTACAGCCTCAGTAAATATTACTTACATAATCAATGTGCATTTAATAAATTTATAATTACAACTTTAAATTACTGTAATAGATTTCTAACTATAAAATCTTTTCATTGACTCACTGTAAATCGAAAGATTTCGCGAGTATTAATGTGTAATAAGAAATGTGGACTTGCTTCACACTCGCAGATCTAACCGCTTCAGCTTCACCTATTTAAATAGAAAGTAGGTTGAACTAAAGAAGAGTTCCCCTCTTTTCTTCCATAGCATAAGCTTGTAGTTAAATGCCTGTAGAGGTCCCTACTATCGCATTTTACATGCATATTCTCGAGGTTACAGCCTCAGTAAATATTACTTACATAATCAATGTGCGTTTAATAAATTTATAATTACAAATATAGAATATGTAAACATTAATTAATCTTGATTCTCATTGGAAGTTTGCCCTAACTACTGTTACCAATCAGATTTGCTATTCTTATAAGAATTAGAAAAGCCATTGTAAAGGAATTTATTTTCTGTTTGCTAGGAAAATTCTGATAATAGAGAGCAACATATTGATAAACACTACCAGGAAATTTTATTACTCCTAATGATATCATATTAGTAGAATTTGATATTTACATATTTTAATGTATAAATTTAGACAGTTATGGTATTATTGTATATTACAAGCTGCTTTAATTAGAGAGTTGTTTAAAAAGATTTACACTTTTTTGTAGAGGTGATGAAGGAGAATACAAATGTATAATTAAAGATTGTATAATATTCAAATTAAATAATTTAGAAATGAGTTTTCAAAAGTCAGAAATGAATTTTGTATAATATATATATATATTATAAGTCCATTTAATAAATTAATTAAAGTTCAATTCTATCCAAACAAAAATCCCAATTAATTACAGATAATTATAAGATTTAATTAAAGAAAAAATGGCAAGATAGCAAACAAACTAGGGTAATAAGAAGAGAAGTTCTCAGGTGGTCAAGCGCTATTTAAGGAACAAGAAAGAGGGGAGGGGGAATAAGTTTGCCGAGTGTCAAAGTGCACATTAAAAGTATTGTATAGCTGATAAAATAAAGGGATTCATTAAAACAGAAAAAGATTCCAGTTATAGCAGTTACTTCTCAATTAAACCAAGACCTTGATCACTATTAGTCTTCAAACAGTATTACTTTAAAAGGACTTCTCAGTAATAATTTAAACATAGACATTATGGTAAATTTTTATATAACAAAATTTACAAAAATTATATATTAAATCAACTATCATGCAGCAGTTAAAGCCCGAATGATGTAGCTCTTTCAATCTAGAAAAATGCTTAAATGAATCCAGACAGGGTAGATATGTAAGACCTAGCTTTACTGGCTTAAGGTAGAACAGTTTTTCTATCATCTGCCTATTGAAAGGAAAGATTATCAACACTTAAAAAATGTTAATCCAAATAACCAACTGATATAAACTTGATCTTAAATGATACTAAAAGAAATGAATGGATTTTTTTTTCAGTAACTGGTGTAGGCATATATCTATAATAATAATCTTATTGAGGTATTAAATTTACATACATGTAAATAAAAGACCTTAATAATTTATAAAATGTTATTAAGATATTTTACTACATATATTTTGTGTGTAAGCATTGTTCTAAGTTTACTCTTTTTTTAATTATGAATACTAATGTTGTAAATAGATATAAATTTTATGCAAATAGTTAGTTATGTTTAATCTTTATTAATTTATAGAAATATAATTTTATTATTTTAACAATATATTACCAATGTTAATATTGTTTCTAAATATGTTGGAAAGAATGATTTGGTAAAGAAAGGGGAGATTAAATCTATTTGAATTTGTCAAGCATTGGTGGTCGAGAGATCAACAACAGCTGCTTTACAAGCAGTTGTTTCGGGATAGCGGGTTCGTTTCCCAGCTAATGCTATGACTTGAGAAAAAAAAATCTATTCGAATTTGATAGTCATTTTGTCATACTTTACCTAGATAGTTTTAAAAGATTTATAATGGTATGTAATTACAATATACATTAATCGAGATTACTTTAATAAAACAATTTTGTTATTTAAATTATTTAGGTGTCTGTACTGTTCTTAACTCTTTGATCTCATTCCAAATGCATACATAAAACAAATTCACTACAGATCCTGAGAAATCATGTTCTGAATTGAAAGAAAAATTTGGTTGTTACCAGAGAAACTGTGATAGTGCTGCCAGAGAGTAGTATATTCATAGGTGAAAGAAAATGGCACATTAAATTAGTGTTAGCATAGTTCTAACCTCATTTATGAAAAAGTTTTAACAAATTATAAATACTTATGATGAAACTTAGGTGTGACCTTTTGAGAAATGATTTGACATATGATGATCAGAAAATATAGCCATTATATCTTATATAAAGCAATTATGTAAACAAGACATTTATTTTATATAGTGCGATGTTTTTATAAACTGTAATATTAATAAGCCAATAAGCTAATGCACATGCACTTTGTAGATTTAACTATATAAATGAATACTCTCACTTTCCAAACACAAGATAAAGTCTTTGTGAAAGGATAGAATGAATCCATCTATCCTTTCGACCCAAGCGTCACTCATTCGCATAGTAAAAAAGTAATTTAAAGTGATCAATTATCATCTTCATGCTCTCATTTCCAAACACTTAAGATTTGCCCATATATAAATATTTGGGTCAAAAGGATAGATGTATTCATTTTATTTTGTAATGAAAAAAAAAAATGAAACTGAGTATATAGTAAATAGTTTTAAAAATGATCTAAATAAGCTTCTCTACACCTAGCTTGTCCGTTGTTCTTGATGAAACTTTCTATCAATTTTTTTTCTACTGCCTATCACAAATAGCTAGAGACTCATTGAGTAAATATTTTTCAAAAAAAAATTGCTATAAGAAAAATACATTCATTTGTTTTTGTGTTTGATAGTCCATGCACCCTTTCACTTTTGGTATTAATAAACTGAATTATTTTGCATGTTTAATTCTGGATTTTGTAAATTCATACTATTTTAGTCATAGACACTATTCTAGTCCCTACCACCCTAAATGCTTTTTAATATAGGTTTCAAACTCATAGAAAATATTTTAATTTCTTAATATGTTGATTGTTAAAAGATTTGAAAAGAGATTCTTGGAAAGAAAATTAATTTCTGCCAACTTTATATCAATATATTATATAATAAAAAATACATTTTTTATATTAAGAAACACTTATTCTCTCGCTAGAATATTTAATAATAATAAAGCTCAAAACATTTATTTAAAAAATTTGAAGAATTAATCAGCTAAGATTTTTTTTTTTTAAATTAATATTTTTAACAAAAATTGCTTTTAAAGTATTTTTACGTAATCATTTACGAATTCTTTATGAATTAAAATCTCATCATCACCTCTTGCATAATATGAATAACAACTATTTTTTTTATTTTAAAAAAAAAAAATCAATCACGTGATTAATTTATTGCGATTACATTTAATCAATCATTTGTCAGGAAAATGAACTCATTAATCACTCATTTTATTGACAAGTTTTGAAACTCTTGTAATTAGCTTTTGCAAATTTAATTTTTTTTCTTTTCACGGCTTTTTTATAAAAAGTTATTGTAGTTTGTAATGAGCCAGCCGGAGTTTTCGTTCTGAAGAACCGCCACCTTCGTTTTTCTAATTGCTAGGGTTATAAAATAAACTGCTTTTCTTATTTATAAAACAAGTAGAAAACTCCGAGTATTCTCATAAATATTCTTGTCTTTTAATGAGTGGAGTAGGCGGTGTTTTAAAATGAGGAATGTAAAAATTACTGTTTAATTTTCGCTACCTACACCCTTATTCCAGTTGTAATCAAAATTCTCTACATTTGAATTACATAGACCACACACGCTCAGTATTAGTATATGCAACAACAACAAAAAAGTGTAGTTCTGCAATATAGTAACAATAATTATGATTACTTATTGTAATTAGTAGGCAAAAATGCACCGGTTTAAATCAATCCCTATTTTAACCAAATGAGGAAAAATTAATAATAATGAATATAAAACTGCCCACTGGATGATAAAGGACTGTTCAGTAGTTTCTCATAGAGAAACAAATGAAAGAAAAAAGAGGACTCATCAGTGTTTCTTTTGATTCTTATTTTATTCCCTAGCAAAGAAAAGCTGGGTTAGTCATGCGCTGTCTACGTAAAAAAAATTATCAAGACTATTAAAAAAAATTAAGTTTATTTGATTCAAATTCGAATTCGGTCATCTACAGGGAAAGAAGATACGCTAGCATTGAAGTATAATGTATCTATTGTACCCATATACTTATTAATATTATTGGATATTACAAAACTGTTATGAAAAAAGAAATTGATAGCAGAATTTAATATTCAAATAGAACTGATTCTGCTCTTCTAGGAATTATGAATAGTAAAATAGTTTTCAGAAGAAGCAAGATTGATATTTACAAGCCTTTTGACGTAGCTAGTATTAACATATATGTATATATGTGAAACATAAAAAATATTTTTTATATGAGTAGAAATTAAGCATATTTGAAAAGATAATATGAATTTTTAACATTAAAAAATCATTGTTGATGAGAACTGGAGAAATCTTCAAAAATGCACAGATATCTTAAATGTATAGGAAATTAGATAGTGTGACTAAAAGAAATAAATGAAGTTGAGATCATGTTATGAGGTCACTGAAAAATGAATGATAATATTGATTATGGTAAGAAAAAATCAATAGAAATGACCAAAGTGACAAATTTTTTCAGATATAAAGAAAAATCGAAATGTTGTCCACAACTTGAAAGTTATACATGTGAACAGAGAGAAGCTAATTTGTTCTATCCCTTGGTCATAATTGGTTTCATTAAACATCAATCTTTGAATATTATATACATATAATAAAGTAATCTTTTATAGCACAAGCAAAAATAAGAACAATTTGAATCTTGTAATTTATATTTCAAGCAAAACTTGAGATTTAATCTGAGTTTTCACTTTGATTGTTTTGTTGCTATTCATAACTAATACTTTTCTATAATTCTTCTTTAAATATCAAACTTTCAGTCTATAAAACAGTGATGGCCAAAGTTTTAGACATTGGGGGTGACTTTTTGGTGTACCTGAAGGTGACTGTTGTTTTTCAGGACTTCGAGCCAGAAACCAGAAAAAAATATTATTTTTGCCAGAATAAAAACTGGCACAGAAAAAAATAATGGTTCAAAGTCCTGTTTTTTTTAGAATATACTTATGAATTGGTGATTTTTTTTGTTATAAGGGCTTTTTAGGTACTCCTGAAATATTGATATTTTTAGAAGATACGAATTGATGAATTTTCTTCAATAAGTTATGAACTGTTGAAGATATGTTATATGACTACTATAAAATTACCTCACTTCCCTCTAATATTATAATTTGTCCATGTCACTTTATAAAATATTTAATAATGGACTGTTCTCCATGAGGATACTCATATGCAGCTTTAACTCACTCTTAAACTGCTAATTTTCCAGTTATTTGGGGGATTTATGGTCATTTTATCAAGAAAAATGTACCATATGATCTTGCCCTCTTTATAATTATTTTACAACTAAAAAATCTATAATATTTCAATTTAAGGTTATAACAATGAGATAAGGCCTGCCTTCCAAGGTGCTGATTGATTGTTTTACATTCTCTACAAAAGGAAACACTTGTCAACAATTTTGACAGTTGTAAGTTCTTTGTTTTGATTTTGAAAATGAAAATGTATGTTTTAGAATATTTTTTACATATTTATTATTATTCTCATAAAATATGTGTGAAAATATAATTATTTTAAAAGAATAGTTCAGATTTTAGTAAAAATTATTTATTTTTAGACGAAAATAAATTGAGAAAGAAATCAATGATGTGGGCAGCATTTTGTAATAGGTTATGAAAAGTATGTTTTATGTTGTCCACTATAGATTATTTTTATCAATTATAAATAGAAATTTATTTTTAAAAAAACTTTCATTTCCTTTAATAATCTGACAAATTATTAATTTGCTTTTTAGAAACTAAGCTAAACTGAGTACAATTTTAAAAGATTAAATATATTTTATTACTGATTCTGTAATTGGCCAATCAAAAATTTAGAACTTTAATTCACTTGGACAATAGGTATTTTAAATGATGTAAGGCTTAAATTACTATACAAAGTGTTTTTAAAAGTTCACAACTTCTTTGGTTTAAATCAATTCATTAAAATCCTTGTTTCTCTGGGACAAGTTATTTTCATTTTTCTTCAGGAAAATGGCAATTAAATATTTCTAAGAATTTTAGTTCTAGCATTACACAAAAATAATTTAATTCTTTTCAGCTTCTTCCAGCATGGGTTTATTTTTGCAATCGACAATAATAACAGATGTTGTTTTAAATTTAACTATTTTTAAATGAGAATAATTTTGAATTTTTACTTTTTATATTTTTTTGTTTTTTATATTCAAATCAGTTCTGAATTTATCACTATAATTTGTTAATGTTCATGTCAGCTTCAAGGTCAGCTTCCAGAGACATTGCAGTCGATATCTTGGTCACCCCTGCTATAGAAAGTTATAGGAAGTATAGTATTTTATCTAAACTTCTTTTGCTGGTTTTTATTGCAACTCTTTGTAGTGCTGTAACTAATTTTTTTACTAATAAATTATTTGATGTTGGTAAATGAGTTTTCAATGTTTTTCCTCATTAATTTTAAATCACTTGTTGTCCCTATTAACATATTTGTTGTTTCCTTTATGCTTAAATGTAATCTCAGCGTTCTACTCTATTCATTGATTTTTTTAATAGGTATCTTCATTGATTGTTACAACTGTAATATATAGCAATATTTCTAATATTGTTGCCATTTCTTTGACCAACTCTGAAAATGCATTCACCTATGTCTGATTTGGCTTTTATTATTATTATTAATAAATTACTTAATTTCTTAAGTCACCTAATATATGATAAAATACGAGCAGTCCTCTACTCTAGCACACCTATAGTAAGCTTGAATAAATACAAATTACCAGATGGCAGTGCTTAAAAATTTGTATCCCTAGGTCTAGTTTGCCATTGTCAGTGGAACTTGAAATTTAAAAAATATGAAGCAATGCAGTTATGAATCTACCAAAGATATTTGATTCCATTCAAGTTAAAAACATGAATTTCAAAATAAACCAGTTTGCTTGTTCAAGCTGTATACTGAATGTGTAACATGAGAAATGTAATCATAGATTACCAAGTGGCAATGTATTTAAATCTCTATTTCTTTAGTATTAATATATTAAGCTAATAATATCAAAATTTACACAGTGCTTTTTAGGAGCAAATTCTATTTATATTATTGCAGTTTCTCACCTAATTATAACTTTGATTAAGTAATAGATGCCAAATAGTAATATTTCTTCAAGTCTTTTCAATGCTACCTTAAGGTGAATTTAGTATTTGGCTGTTTTGACAGCCTATGTCAATTATTGTCCCTATTGACCTCTGAACATGTCAACCAGGAAATAAATTCACCAATAGCTTGAATAAAGCCATCATAACTGTAGATTTGACAGTTATTAACTACTTGTTTTATAGTTTGTATTTATATACATTTGCTTATAATAATGGCTGATAGATACCATTTATGATTGTTGATGAAGTTCCTGTTGCATATAGGAAGACTAAATTCAGATGGCTTTTTTGATGAATATAAAACAATAAATTTCTTTGGAACAACATGAGAATTTAATTTTTAACTGCATAATTCCTTGATATTAAATTTTCAATTAAACATTCAAAAAGCGGGACTTGATTTGAGCTAAATCTTAGATTGTTAAAATTATATCTTGAGTTATTTGCAAATTTAATATTCTTAACAGCTTTTTATACATTTTTGTGAAGCAATTTTCTACTGATATCTGAAAGTGGAATATGTGAAAGAAAATGAAGCCACTATAAAAAATACACTTGAATGTAACAATAATATTTAATATGGTAATGTTTAATTGAGTATCCAGAAGTTTACCATTGGAAGTATTGATCTTAATGGAGACATAATATTAATCAGCAGTATATGCTAATGTTAAGGAAGCTATCCATAAAATATCTACATTACATTTCCAAGTAATGCCAGTAAACTTTCTGAGGAGCTTATTCCCAGGAATTAATTTTGATGTAGTTTTAGCTAATTGAGAAAAATAAGTTAGGTTATGATCTAAGATTATTCCTAATTAACATGTGATACAATTATCTTTCAGTCTATTATTGCAGGAGGGTAAAAAGATGATAACCTTTTCATAGCTTACTGTCAGTAATGTATATTAATACATGAAACTAATAATCATATTAAAACCAGATTTCATCTTGAGTAATTCCTACTTAAAAAAGCAGATTAAGAAATATTGAAGGTCATAAGCCAGAACATAGTGTCAGAATATGGATAGAATAACACTGGATATTGATGTAATAAGAACTACCATCTTTTCAATATATGGCAGAACTGTAGTAGTTCAAATAAAATTTGTTCATTAATATATTGAATAAATAGTCTCAGGTCCTCTAACCTCAGCCATTAAATATTATGAAGATTCTAGTATCTTTCTGAAAAAGGTTCATCTTAGAAAACACTGTCTACTACATTACTATACTCGAGCATTATTATATCAAGTGTGAATGATTGTTACAATAATACACCATCCAAACTCCTAGACTAGTTTCTGTCGATTGGTCTTCATAAATAAAGTGCATGAAATCCAACAGCCAAAAGCATTGGTGAATGTGGATAGGACATCATCTAGTGTCAATTGATTGCTTAAGCTAAAGTAGATAAATTAAATATAAATAAATTATTATTGCAAATAGTGAAAGTAAATTGTCAAGCATTGGTGGTAGAGAGGCAAGCAGTTGTCCCGGGTTAGTGGGTTCACTTCCCGGCTGATGCTATGACCCATGAGAAAAAAAGTAGTGAAAGTAAATTGGAAAAGTCATATGATTTTGGTTTGAAAAAAGATAGATTTAGCTCTCCGGGTATTTAACACTTTTTCATTTATATCAATGATTATATGATAGCATAAAAATTATTTATGATTACACTAAATAAATCAGTTAAATTTCATGCATTTTCTCTTAGAAATAATTTACATTATATTTATAATTTGCTTATATTGAATATTTCTTATATATGGAATTAGAGGATTTGAACTAATAATTTTTCAGTCCATCTCAAGCAACCAATACCCATGACACATACATGTGAAAAGACACATGATTCCCAATATAAATATTTCATGCAGAACCAACACTCATCAGTTGGACCAGATCATAATCTTCCACACATATATACAATTTACATTCTATCTTAGTAAAAGTTCAGTCTATCCCTGTACTATTGATATGTATAGACACATAATGGTCCAATAATATGAGGGTTAGATTTTCTACATGGGGATGACTACAATATCAAATCCAATAAGGGCTTTGAAGGTTCCATCATTGATTTTTCAATGAAATGGACGGTTGAATAATTGGAAGGTTGAGAAGATTGTAGCTGATCCATTAAAGTTTGAGGAATCACTATCTTAATATAAATTGAGCACTGATTGTATATATGTGTGGGAGATTATGATCTGGCCCATCTGATGAGTGATGGTTTTGCATGAAATATATATATTGGGGAGCATGTATCTTTTTCATATGTATGTGGTCATGTGTATCGGTTGCTTGAGATGGAGTGAATGATCAATAGACTGAAAAATCTGAGTTCAATTTTGTTTTGCCTACATATGAGAGTAATATTTCAAATATGTGTTCTTTTAAAGATATTAAAATTTACAAAAGATATGTGAATGATATTTTTGTTTGTGGAAATACCAATACTATAAATTTTCTTATAGCAGAGTTAAATAATTTGAATGGCTTGAAATGGACTATTGAAAAGGAACAGAACAAAAGTATTAAGTATTTGGATTTAATTGTTACAAGAGATAATAGTATGTTAAGTTATAAATTAATAATCAGACCATTGCAAAAAAATGGGATATATAAATTGTAAATCAAAAGTACCAGTTATGCATAAGATGGCAAGTTTTAGATCTTTTTTGTTTTGTAATGAAAAACTATGCTGTTACCAATGTGATAAATTGTAAAATATTGAGATATTTGCCAAAGAAATGCTTGAAGTTGGTTATAAGATGGAACAGATTAACAATACTTTGGGTCAATTTAAATAGAGTTATAATGGTTTAAAGGAGTTGAAGACTGATAGTAAAAATGAATATCTATTTCATATATTTCAAATGCTCAAGTGAAATTTTTTAAGGATATATATAAGAATGTGATATATATAGGAATGTGTTTAATGTTTCATTTTGTATTACAAATAATGTTAATAAATTAATGAATAATTCTAAAAATGTCATACCTGTCAAGCAGAAAAGTAAAGTGATATATCAAATTTTTTGTGAGTGGATGTTATCATATATATGTGAATCAGGTGCAATATTGAAAAAAGATTAAAGGAGCATGAATTGTTATACAACCATGTGAAAAGTAAAAATTTAATGACTGCTTCAGTTTTCTTGGATCACGAAAGGACATATAAATATAAATTTTAAGTTTGATATTGAAAGTATTAAGATTCTTCATGAAGAGAGAATCCATAATAAAAGAAAATTTAAGAAGGCAATTTTAATAAATAGAAATAAAATAAATATAATTAATAGACAAACTGCTAACATCAAAATTTGGGATTCATATGATTCCAGGTGATGATGTTTGTTTCTGTTTTGTTTTTTGAATTTAACAGCAGTTGAGGCAGGTTAAGAAATCAACTGAAAGTACTTCTGTAGATTGAAAGACTGTATATAATAGTTAATTATCATTATATTTATTATTTTTATTGTGATATATATATATGAGCCAATGTAAATTTTCTAGTGTCATCTTTATTAGATTTGCTTAACTACCTCACATTACAACATCAACCAATTATTCTTAGCAAATAAAACTGATATCAATTCTAACTTCTTCTTGAATTCTTACTTTAGGTAGCCAGTATGGACAATGACACTTGTAAGATTCAATGTTATTTTACAAAGATGTTATTAAGACTAGAATTTATTTACTCTTAAGCAATATATTTCTAATTCATTATATTACATATTCTATCTACTGAGGTTTGAGATGAGTTTCAGTATGTGGTAAAATTGTAAAATGGTATGGCTGAGGATCTCTCAGCCCCATATAGATATTTGAGTTGGATAGCTGGTTTTGAAGACATGTAGGTGTCTGAAACTTTCAGATTTTCCACTCAATAGATAACTTTTAGATAAATGCTGGCTTTCGGTTGATACTTTTAGATCTAGTGTCTGAAGCTACCCTATAATCTCTCTGAGGAGTTCCAAAGCATGAAACCATGGTCAGAGGTTTGGGGAGGGGGGATTTCCTGACAGAGATATTTTAAATGCTTTCTCTGGCTAAGCATTTATCACAAAGCTTGTTGAGCAATTGTCAATGTTCATTGTTTATAGTGTAAAGCAGTGGTAGTCAACCTGGTCCCTACTGCTCACTAGTGGGCATTCCAGCCTTCATGGTGGGTGGTAGGGATTTTGTCCGACACTGAAGCACTTTCTTCTTTTTTTTAGATTTAATTGACTTTTTAAAAAAAATTCATAAAGATTTATAATGCTTTAGCTTGCTGTAACTCTGCTTTATAAATTTTATAAAGTTACTTTCCTACTCTATAAATCACCATTACTGTGGAATCGGTGGGTGGTTAGAAAATTTTACTACTAACAGAGATACAAAAGTGGACAGTAGGTATACAAAGTTGACTACCCCTGGTCTAAAACTTTAATAAACTGAAGAGTAATTGGATGCAATTTATCAATTGTTGGAATAAGTATCAAATAGAAATCTATCATTTATTTTAGACATTGTTATAATTGAATATTAAAAATCTTGAAGTTATTTAATAGAATGATCATATTTTATAGTATTTTAAGTTGGTGAAAATGAAAAGATATGTTATGTTAATTGATTTTGTTTTATTTAATCATATCATAATTGACTTAGTTAATAAGAGAATATTGATATTAACAAAATAGTATGGCTAAGTTAGCAGTACTTTTATTTTATTTATTTGTAATTAGAAATTAATGACTTATTTAATTATCTGTAATTAGAAATCAATAATTGAGTCATATATTTAATTAGACATCATTAATATTGCAAATTTGTAGGACATATTAAGATTAATATTTCATCCATCCATGAATTATTTCATTTAAACAGAAATAGAAATAATTTTTGACTTTTGATAGAAATTTATATTATTACGAACAGTATATTGATTCATGAGGAATATTAAAGGGTATTTGTGTAATTCTTTGTCATTATTTTCATTCTCTTATAAGGAATTTATATAATAGCCATATACTGCTATTTATAAGATAGTGATAATTTGTTTTATTGTTTTACCTTTAATCTATTACAAATAATGCTTATATTTTAGGATAGCTTGAAGTAATGTTTTATTTGTTTTCTAACTGTTCTAAATGCTATTGGAATCTATAAGGTTACAACAAAGATTTTTATCATTGTTTATTATAAATAACTATTGAATAGCATATGAAATTATGATACAAGTGTTAATAGAGTGCAGCTATGTATGCAAGCTCAGGTGAGTTCCAGTGAGTCATCTGTTGCCCGCGGAGAGCTGGACATTACAGCATAATTAGTCTCCATGTATTGTCATACAGGAATCTGGATGAGATAGGATAGTCCTTAAGGTGGATTTCCTTTAACTTTGAGATGAAGATGTCTTCAGTGTTAGGATGTGGAATGGTGAACTTGTTCTTGCACCTGGCAATCCAGGTGGAATATGTGATAAAAATGGAAAGCCGAGAAATTACAAAATCCCTAGACAGAATACAGCTTTTGATGTCTAGGATTCTGTCCAGGACAATATGACAGTTCTGTGCTATGAATGTTCTGATTTTGCAAAACACTGTGCATTCGTATATTATGTGATCGAAGGTTTCTGTGGATCTCTGGCAGTTATGACATGATGGATCTATTTTCCTAAAGAATCTCCTGTAATGCAGAAACCAATTCGTTTGAATAGCATTTAGATGATTTTTATCATTGTTTTATTAACTTAAGTGTTAGATTGTTATTCATTGATTGATATTCACTTTAACTTAGTTTATTATTTTTATCCTATTACAAATTACATTACAATTCATTGAAATTATTAAATTAAGATTGTTCTTATTTGATTCATATTTTTATTGTTATAAATGGTGATCATTAATTAGTCTATGATTCATGATACATTATGACCCATAATTTTATTCTGTTATAAATGACATTCAACTTCAGGGTATATTTTTATTCAGTTGAAAATGATGACCAATGATTGGGCTATATTTTCATTCCAATTATATTAATGTTTTCATTTCCCATGGTCATTATAGTTATTCAGTTACAAATGACTCCCAAATCTGGGAGGCATTAAAAAAAGAACATAACTTCATTTTTATTCTGCTACAAATGGTGCCACAATTTGCAGGTATTATCAAACCAGGACCATTCTTTCATGGTCCACATATTTATTCCATTACAATATATTGTGCCGGACAAAAGCTTTTAATTTCGTCTATCAATCTATTCTGATACAGAGGGCGCCACCAGACCACTACCTGTCTGGAAAATTTGTTTACTGTGATCAGAATAGATGATGATGATGGTTTGCGCTGACTAGACTCAGGGAAAAACAAGAGATCTTAAATTGTTTAGACAATTGAGACAAAAGCACAAAGACAAATGTCAGCCAAATTAAGTTTAAACATATTTAATAAAATTTTATTATGAGAAAAATAAATTATTAAGTATAAGTTTATGACACAATAAATGGGGTTAACTCAGGCATGTACCAGAAATACTAAGGCAAAGCTATGACAGACCGACTGATCTTCTAATAAACTAATTATAAAGGGAGGAAGTAAATTTCATTTAGCAGAGGATTCATCCAAACATTGGTTCTCACTTTCAGATACTCAAGCAATACGTCCTTGAAATAGATCAAAGAAACCAGTGCCGATGAGCTTTTCGAGATCTAAACATGGTCAGACCTCGAATGTCCTTATATCGGTATAAACTGCACCTATTACTACATTTAAAATAATGGTGATTGATCCACCTCAAGAACAACCAAAAAATAAGATTGAAAGGAAGTAAAACAATTAAAACTGGTGAATCCCAGTCAAACAATTGGCGAAAATTACTTTAAAAGTAATAATTAACGGTCTCAATAAGGGACAAGTAAATAATTAGAAAAACAGTTACATCTGCCCCAGCATTTAAAGAAAATAAATTTATAAACAAATTCTGAGAACACGCTCTGATAAATTTAAAGCACACATAATAAATACAAAAAGAAATCTATCGGAGAGTACACAGGAGTATGAAAATATTAAAAGTTTAAATACTTTAGCAGAACAAAAGTAAGGCTCACCTGTAATTTAAAAATGGATAAATTTTATCTTCCTGCTAAAGACTTATAAAATTACGAAGAAAAACAATTCTAACTTCCACCTTCAGAGATATAAGAAACGAAATCCCCACCTGTGGAAAATTAGACAATAAAGTCGTCAGCCAAAAGATTTTGGAGGTTTAGCAATAGGGCAAACATAAAGTTTAAAATTAATTATTGAATATTAACATAATTAAAGGTAAGCATTTAAAAGGCATGACTGCCAAAGCATTTATAAAAGTCTTACATAAAAATAGAAAACTCACTCGTCACTCTCCAATAAACAAAAATTGAAAACAACTTGGAACCTTAAAACTAAGATTCCAAGACACACTACAAAATATTAGAAAACACAGCAAATATTAAATATGAGGCTATATAAATTACTTAAGCTTATGAATACATATTTATGGTTAGACTGAGCGGAGATTTAATGAGAATTAATTTACCCTGGGAAGAATAAAAACGAAAATAGTTACCTTTCGGTAAAAGCAATGTTCACGTAGATTGCGCACTATTATTTTAGTTCATTTTCAGGTCTTTAGACAGCAAGGTAAATGTAAAGAGGTTCCGGCTTCTTTTAGGTGTTTAAGGCATTACTGGAGCAAACTTGGAAGTCAGGGATCCATCTTTTGTTGAGTTAGCAAGCCATTCAGGTGGTGATAACACGTATAGAATTTTTCATCTTGTTGCAAGCAAAAATATTTAATAACAGCTGATGTCCTTTAAGAATTTAAATGTCCGCACTGATATAAACTTTCACTTGAGAAACAGCTTGTCTAGTTATGAATCATCAATTAACTAACTCTCCAAATTTTTGGGGTTATTTATATCTCACTCCATTTCCCGCGAAATACTTTCCTTGTTGTTCAATTTCTATGCCTAAGGCAGGGCAAATATTAATCTCCTGCTCAATCTATCTAAGAATTCTATCCAGGGATTATTCAAACGAAAACAACTACATAAAAATCAAATGTCCGCTCTTTAAAATAAAAGCCACAGGAATGTAATTATCTAGGTTGCTTGTTTTTTAATTAATTGATTTAAAGTAAAAACAAGTGGTAAATGAAAACTATTTTAAAATAAATTGATAAACTTTAAAATGATCCGTTTTACATATAAATGCTTGTGTATTTTGATAGACGTATTCTTTTTTAAATAATAATAAAATTTTAAACATTAAATAAGATTTAACAAAAATTAAGTTTAGTGAAAATTAAAAACTTCATCGGATTTCAATCAGGTTCAACTGCCTCAAAACGTGATCAAAAAAAAACATTCCTGTAACTTTTTTTTTTTTTTTAAACTATAAACGTTTTAAAAACATTTTTAGAAATTCGGCTGAACATTTGCCTCGCACTCATGAAAAACAAAACAATATTTCATTTTAAACATTTTCCACTTTCATAATCCGATAACAAAATCCTTTTTTTTTTTTTTTTTATTAAAAACAATCCGTCCGATTACTAAAAGCTGAACCCTTTACTTTTGTCCGGCGGTTCTTTTACTAACTTACTGAAATGACCTACTTTCACCCTCTTGCCTTTTCTTAGCTTATAAAATTTCCTCGTCTTTTTCACATTCTATTTTGTTTTCTATTTTATATAACGGCGGAAAACTGTTTTGCCAAGCAAAACACCTTTCTACTAAGTGTCCCCTTTTACTACTCATACTACAGCATTAGTATATGGAAAGAATTTATCGTCTACGAACTTTTTGACTGTTTGCCCCAAGATCCTTCTGTATATGGCTTCCATTTCAACCTTTAAATCATATTTCTTAATCTTTTTATTAATTCTTTTCTTCTTTTCAAACTCATATTCAACACAAACAGTTATTGAAACCAATTTATTTTTAGTTTCACACGGAGACACTTCTACCTGCTTTTCTGTTTTTACCTTATAACTTTCTTCTATTGCTTTATTTACATTTACTAAATTTTCCACCACACTTTCTACTTGTAACCCATCTGTGCTTATTTCTAACTTTATTTCCACCTTCTCTGTCTTAACACTATCCTGTGTTACCTTAATTTCTATATCTTTTATAATGTCTACTTTTTCTACTTCTCAACTCTCTTTTTCTACTTCCTGAGTTTCTTCTACTCTTCCCGTTATTTCACCCCTCATTTCTCTAATCATTTATCGCTGGTCCTGCTTGATTTCACTAAGTTCTTCCTTCATTTCTATCATCATCTTCATCATCAACCTGACCTCTGACTCTTTTTTTTCAACTATTCCCATTTTCGCACCAGACTAAATTTGCAATACTAACTTCTTAAAAAAAAATCTAAAAATCTAAAAGCAAATAAAATGCTATTTACTGTTTTCTATAAATTATTTCATAACAAAGACGAACCATATTATTTATTATTTTTAAACACTTTTAAATTTGAAAAATTAACTCTGAAAGATTTTCATCTAAAAGAAATGCTATTTACTATTTATTGTTTCTAAGCTATTTCATATAAAAAGAAGACGAACTATGTTTAACTTTTCAAAAAAATTAACTCAGACAGACTTTTTAGAAAATACTCTTTTTACTGTTTATAATTTATTTCATATAAAAGAAAGACGAACTATATTTAACTCTCCAAATAAAATTACTCCGACAGACTTTTTGAAAATATGCTTTCTAAGTTTCTAAATTATTTCATTAAAAGGAATACGAACCCCATTCTACCAAACTGCTCCAAAATACATGCAATAATTAACAAAACCGAACCTCCACCTACTAAATCTTGCCTCTTATACCTGAAATCTTTCTCAATTGTCTAAACAAAATCTCACATGGGTTTGAAAACTCGAAGCCTTACATTGGTTGTGCTAAAATTTCTTATTATGTGGCAGACGAAAGCTTTTAATTTCATCTATCAATCTATTCTGATACAGAGGGCGCCACCAGACCACTACGTGTCTGGAAAATTTGTTTACTGTGATCAGAATACATGATGATGATGGTTTGTGCCGACTAGATTCAGGGAGAAACAAGAGATCTTAAATTGTTTAGACAATTGAGACAAAAGCACAAAGACAAACGTCAGCCAAATTAAGTTTAAACATATTTAATAAAATTTTATTATGAGAAAAATAAATTATTAAGTATAAGTTTATGACACAATAAATGGAGTTAACTCAGGCATGTACCAGAAATACTATGGCAAAGCTATGACAGACCGACTGATCTTCTAATAAACGAATTATAAAGGGAAGAAGTAAATTTCATTCAGCAGAGGATTCATCCAAACATTGGTTCTCACTTTCAGATACTCAGGCAATACGTCCTTGAAATAGATCAAAGAAACCAGTGCTGATGAGCTTTTCGAGATCTAAACATGGTCAGACCTCGAATGTCCTTATATTGGTATGAACTGCACCTATTACTACGTTTAAAATAATGGTGATTGATCCACCTCAAGAACAACCAAAAAATAAGATTGAAAGGAAGTAAAACAATTAAAACTGGTGAATCCCAGACAAACATTTGGCGAAAATTACTTTAAAATTAATAATTAAAGGTCTCGATAAGGGACAAGTAAATAATTAGAAAAACAGTTACGACTGCCCCAGCATTTAAAAAAAATAAACTTACAAACAAATTCTGAGTACACGCTCTGATAAATTTAAAGCACACATAATAAATACAAAAAGAAATCTATCGGAGAGTGCACAGGAGTCCGAAAATATTAAAAGTTTAAATACTTTAGCAGAACAAAAGTACGGCTCACCTGTAATTTAAAAATGGATAAATTTTATCTTCCTGCTAAAGACTTATAAAATTACGAAGAAAAACAATTCTAATTTCCGCCTTCAGAGATATAAGAAATGAAATCCCCACCTGCAGAAAATTAGACAATAAAGTCGTCAGCCAAAAGATTTTGGAGGTTTGGCAATAGGGCAAACATAAAGTTTAAAATTAATTATTGAATATTAACATAATTACAGGTAAGCATTTAAAAGGCATGACTGCCAAAGCATTGATAAAAGTCTTACATAAAAATGGAAAACTCACTCGTCACTCTCCAATAAACAAAAACTGAAAGCAACTTGGAACCTTAAAACTAAGATTCCAAGACACACTACAAAATATTAGAAAACACAGCAAATATTAAATATGAGGCTATATAAATTACTTAAGCTTATGAATACATATTTATGATTAGACTGAGCGGAGATTTAATGAGAATTAATTTACCCTGGGAAGAATAAAAATGAAAATAGTTACCTTTCGGTAAAAGCAATGTTCACATAGAGTGCGCACTATTATTTTAGTTCATTTTCAGGTCTTTAGACAGCAAGGTAGATGTAAAGAGGTTCCAGCTTCTTTTAGGTGTTTAAGGCATTACTGGAGCAAACTTGGAAGTCAGGGATCCATCTTTTGTTGAGTTAGCAAGCCATTCGGGTGGTGATAACATGTATAGAATTTTTCATCTTGTTGCAAGCAAAAGTATTTAATAACAGCTTATGTCCTTTAAGAATTTAAATGTCCGCACTGATATAAACTTTCACTTGAGAAACAGCTTGTCTAGTTACGAATCATCAATTAACTAACTCTCCAAATTTTCGGGGTTATTTATATCTCGCTCCATTTCCCACGAAACACTTTCCTTGTTGTCCAATTTCTACGCCTAAGGCAGGGCAAATATTAATCTCCCACTCAATCTATCTAAGAATTCTACCCAGGGATTATTGAAACGAAAACAACTACATAAAAATCAAATCTCCGCTTTTTAAAATAAAAGCCACAGGAATGTAATTAGCTAGGTTGCTTGTTTTTTAATTAATTGATTTAAAGTAAAAACAAGCGTTATATGAATACTATTTTAAAATAAATCGATAAACTTTAAAATGATCCGTTTTACATATAAATGCTTGTGTATTTTGATACACGTATTCTTTTTTAAATAATAAAATTGTAAACATTAAATAAGATTTAACAAAAATTAAACTTACTGAAAATTAAAAACTTCATCGGATTTCAATCAGGTTCAATATATATAAACTTAGTTTTTCCCATTTTATTCAATTTATTTGATCCTAAAACTTTTAAATTATGGAGCTACTTTTAATATTAGGATGGGAGCTTGTCCCTATTTTTTAAAAACTTTTATTTAATCTAGAACCTCTGTTTGTTTGGGTTTATTTGCTTGGGATATATTTTATAATCAAGTAATAACCTGTAGATTTATACTTTACGTTTGTCTAAATTATGATGCAAATTCTATGCAAATGACTCATTTGCATAGAATTTGTATATCGTATTTATATAATGATTTCAAAGAATGAGTCATAACTGGCTATGATTATGAGAAGTACATCTTCTTGAAAGTGCTCAGCCATTTAATTTATTTTCTATTTGTTGTTACAGCTTTACGTCGTAAGTGTGATAGCACGATTTAATATTATCATATTTTATAATCAAGTTTTAACATTTATCAAGTAAATTTCTTTCAAATATTATATGCATGGGTTAGAAATTGATAACAATACAATATGACTATGAAATACTTCAGGCTTGTTTAAGGGTATTGGCAAATTAAATTTCAGCCATATTGATATCAATTCAGTAAATTTCCAGAGATTTGTATAAGGATCATATATTTTTAAATGCTTTTATTTAAAAAACAAGATTATACTAGAAAGTATTAATGATCAATTAAAATTAAAATAAATATATTTCAAATAAAAAGTTGCTTCTTTTAAAATGATTGAAATTTTATTTACTGTTGATTGTAAAAGTTTTTTTTTTAAATAATTCACTTCTTTCATAATCAAAATAATATTGAAGCACCATGAATTTCCTATAAAATATTACACAGACTGTGACCTTGTTTTTATTCTTTATTTTAAATAGAATAATTACAAAAAATATCAGAACACTAAAAAATTAAAAATAATATTTATATATTTTATAATAAACACTTTTATTTATTGTGCACTAAAAAACCCAAAACTACTTGCTTTCTTCAACCATAATTGGGTTTTTTATATCTATTTTGACATAAAACCATGGGGTATCCAGGAATTAATTAATGTAATTATTAATTTTATCAACAAATGGTTGAATTAATTAATTTCTGGACACTTCCTTCATTTACTTCAAGTTAAATATAAAACCCCATTGTAATAAAAGTGTTGATTGTAAAATATTTTACATATTTATATTATCTTCTTTTCTGTAAAGTTTGTAACCAATATTTTTTGAACACATTGTGCTTATGGTAATCAAAGTCTCTATTTTAAAATGAATATATATATGAAACACTGTTAGTATTGAAATCAGATTATAAAGGAGATATACACAATGCCATCATCAGAAAACATTCATAAATCATCTGACTCTCCTAACTCCAGAAAAAAAGGAAGTATAAAAAAAAGTAAAAAAAACACTTTGTAATGACTTTACAATGCATATTATAAGTCGTAAATATGTCCACTTAATCATGTTGTTGATGTTTATATATATATATATACATCTTGTGATAGTATCTTCTAACTATATCTGCTGCAACATATTTGTTATATTGAAAGCTTATCAGCTAATGCCTGTTGGTGATGTAAGAATTAAACATGTTTAAATGTCTTAATTATTATCTTTTATTGTTCAATTTAATACAATAATACCACTTCTCTTTACTGTACTTTTCAGCAAATTTATTTTCTTTCATTCTGTTTTGGTTAAACCTGCAACCTTCATCAGAGATCTGATTAATCTTTCTTATAGTTTTATCTATATTAAACATTTCTCTGATGAAAGCTCCAAGTTTAGCCAAAATAGAAAGCAAGAAAATAAATTTTCTTGAAAAGTGTCAAAAAAAAGTAGGGTTGTTGTATTAAAAGATTGTTTTGCTTGGGTCACCAAAAAGTTTTCCTTTCACTTTGATAATATGTATGTATATAATTTACTTCAACACTCTATGCTAAAAGCTCATAAATCAACGCTCAATTGTTTCATTTCTGCTGCTCAAACCTTTTGATAATTTATATAAATAAATAATGAACTCCCAAATAACAAACCATTTAATTATTTATTTAACTGAACTATAATTTACTGTCAATATATCAGCCAGAAAATGCTTTTTTCAGACATTTTTGTTTCAGTTCTGAAGACAACTGGTCTCTGGACAAAATATATACATATCTATACATTAAAGTTGTTGTTGTTGTTTTTTAGTTAATTATACATGTGAATGTAAGTATTTATATATTTGTATCTTTTTCCTCTCTGAAGATATGTAAAATGCCTTTTCATTTCAATTAACCATTTAAAGCTGTGTTGTTGTTTTTTTTAGTGTGTGTGTGTGTGTCTAATTTATGTTTTAGTGATATTAAAGAAAAAATTTAAAAGCTTTTTTTTTAACGTTAATGTAAATGTTGAAATGATAAACTAAATTATAAAAAGACAACAAACAATGGAAAACTAATTCATTAGTAATAGTTAGACTTTAAGGATAATTGATTTTAAAAGTATACATGTATTTTACTACAAAGGCAGAGTATTAGAAACATTAAACAGAGTAGAATTTATTATTTATAAAAAGTAGAAGAACAATATTGTGGAGATTGATGGTATAGCAGATAAAATGGTAAAATTAGTAATTTAAATTAAGGTAAGATACCAAATGCAAATAACTCAGGTTTATACCTCACCAAGTTTTCATAGTAATGAAGCAATAGAGAATTTTATAAGTATATACAAAATGGTTTTGGTCAAACCAAAAACATTTAAAAATTATCATGGGAGGCCTTACTGCTAGAATTGGTGATTAAAATATGAAAATTCAGTAGTTAGATTTGGTTGTGCTAATAGAAACGAGAGTAGGCAGGGTTTTGTGGAATTCTCATGAAAACAAATTGTATATTATGAATTCTTTGAAAGAAATGCTAAATGGAAATGGAGAATGAAGTATTCAAATGAAGATACAACAGAAATATATTTTGACTAACTAAAAATATGCATTTCAATACTGTAATGTTCTTAATGGACTCAAATAGGAAATGATAATCAATTAGCAGAATATAATATACATGTTAAGATAAAACTAGAGAGACAAAAATTAAGAAAGCCATACTCACAGTTTATATTCCTAACTTCCAGAAAAATTCAAATAAATTTCAATTAGAACCTGTGAATCATTTTATTATATTTTGAAGATGGTTCAGATTACAAAGAAATTACTAAGAAGATAACTGATACTATTAAAAATAGCAAGAACGAAATGTCACACAAAAAAGCAGTAATTTACAAATAAATTTTTGATTGAGACAACAATGTATGAAACAAAGAAGGAATATGAAAATTTTCAATTATGATCCATAAAGAAGAATTGAATATCTAGAGTTTTGTAAAATGATTCAAAAAAGAATTAATAATGATATAAGAAAATATAATTGTGAATTGTCAAGGAAAGCTATAAAAGAAAATAAAAATTGGGGAAGTGTAAAACATTTTGGTATTGGAAGAAAAGTAACTTTTGCAATAAAAAGAAAAAAGTAGGAATTGTTACCAAAAAAGAGATGACACCATGATATAAGTGGAAGAGTTCTATAAAGAATTATATGATAATAAAGTACAAAAAAGATATCCCCTGCAGCTGCATTTCTTCTGAATTGCCAGCATTTTAAATGGAAAAGTGAAATACAGAATTAAATCTATAAAGAAAAAACATGTTCCAAGAAATATAGGAATAGTAATTGATAAAAAATATGAAGAAATAAAAAAACTTGTTGGTAAAGTTATATTTCAAATAAATGAAAGTTATATCAGATGATATGAAGAATGTAATAGTAATAAAGAAAATTATAGATCTGTCAATTTTTTATATAAAATCTTTACCAAGATAATATAATTCATAATGATCAAACTGGAGTTAAAGTAGTTTTAGCATTGTGAGTCAAATCTAAGTATTGAGAGAAGTTATAAAATGGACAAATAAATATAAGTTGCTTTGGATTTGTAGGTTATAAAAGAACATATGATTCTACAAAAATATTTATCAAAATTCAACAGCAATTATTAGATTATTTGATCATACATGATCACCATTTCTTATGCTTGCTCATAACTGTTATTAAAGCAGGCAAAACTCTCCATTCAGTAGTGCCATTCAGTGCAAGTCAGAGTAGTCAATGGATGCCAGAAAAAAATCCTTATCTGGTGCCTACTCATCCAATATCCCCATACTAGTCCTCTCAGATCCAAAGCTCTTCACTGACAAAAGCCACAAGCTAGAAACTAATCAGGGGATATTGGATGAGTAGGCACTAGATAGGGATTTTATGCACAAACCTTCTGGCATCCATTGATTACTCTGGCTTGCACTGAGTGGCACTACTGTATGGAGAGTTTTGCCTGTTTTAAAGATTAACATTAGAAAGAGTTTTCAACAGATGATTCTACCTCTCCAAAACTTTTGATAGCAGTTTTACAAGAAGTATTTTGTGTGAATTAAAATGAGAAGCTAAAGATGTAAAAGTAAATGGAGGTTGTTTAAATCATCTAGTGTGGTTATTATTGCAAATAATGCTTTCAAGCTTCAGAAAATATTGCAAGACTTATCAAATGAAAATTTAAAAAGTAGGACTAAAGATAAATGCTAAAAAGACTAAAGTAATGTTCAGTGAATTTTCTCTGAAGAAAAAAATAAAGATACAAGAAATTAACAATTAAAAATACTTTGATCAGATTATTAGCATGTATAGGACACAATTGCTGAAATTAATTATAGAATTAAACTTAGATACAGTGCTTTTGGTAGAAAAATATTAAAAGGAAATATGCCTATGAGTTGAAAAGGAAGGTTTTTAATAGATGTTTGATCATGTCTTACTTATAACATCTGAGACTTGAACATTTAGCAAAAAAGCAAGTCAGAAATTTCAAACCACTCGACAAAGTTAGGAGTAACAAGATGTTAAAAATGAAATGTATGGGCTGAGGGGAAAAGCCAGGTAGTGCTGACATCACTGAAAGAATTAACGTAACTGAAATGGAGCTAGTCTGGACATATTTCTAGAAGATATGTAATAGATGGTCAGCTATCACTGGATGCCAAGAGATACAAAAGACTTAGAAAGAGACCACATATAAGATGGGTGGATGAAATAAAAAAAGTTGGCTGGTTTGTTGTGGGGGAAAAAAGCTAAGAATCAAGGAAACTTAATTAAACTTTTACAGACTACTTGTGGTTGAAAATGATGATGAACAATAATTTTTGTTAATATAAAAGGACGGCAAACAATTTAATTTACTCTCACTATTTAGAGTAACGCTGAAAAATTTCCATGGTTTTTTAGTATCACTTATAATATATACATAATGTAAATGCACATACATACCTATAGCTAATATTTGATTGAATACAAATATAATTTATATACTTGGAGTTTTGCATGCAATTATATGTCTGTGTTCAAATCCCTTATATAATTATACCTAAAGAAAAAAAAAGAAGCATTATAATGTTATGTTATGTTTTATTAGTAGTACTATTATCTAGATAACTCCACCTGCTGCCCTGTAAAAAATTAAATATATATACGAAATCTAAAATTCTATTATATATGGAGGTATTTTGTAAAGTAAAAAACTGAGCAGAAAGATTCAAACCGAAATATATTTCAAACAAGAATGCCCGTCGAGTAGTTTATCTTTTGGTTTCGTTTTACATTAAGCCGAGTCTGTCATCCGTAATAATCAAACCCCAAGGTTAAAAGTTCTGACTATTAATAGACTGTTTTAAAATTCATAACAACATGTCATCTAGTCCTGTCGTGACACGCCGTCAATGGAGACACGAAGTTATTGATAACACTCGTCAAAAATGTGTTGGCTAATGCTTTTAGCCTTCGAGATAATTCCCCCTAAAATCGCTTGGTGAAAAAACAAGCCAGCATTGCATGTTCGCTTCGGTACACGAATTGTTTGATTGCTACTTGAAAATTCAAACGTCTATTGGTTGTTGGAAAATATAGAAAAACATGCAAGACATAAATAGTTAAACAAATTAATTATATTATTCGAACCTCTGAAATAATTATAAAAGGGGAAAAAATCCGATATTTGAATTATTCATGAACTTCAGAATAAATAGTAAAAATGTTTACTTTATCAAAATGTGCTTTTTTATATATACAACGTAATATTTGATTGTATTCATTGTATTAGTAAATATAATCAAAACATTTGATCACTATTTAATTGATAATATTTGTATTACTATTTAATTTTATTTTGTATTTATATATGTATAATAAATACTAATAAGGAATGATTTACGATCAGTTGTGTATTTATTGAATAATTGTTGTTTCGTAGTAAGCCCTAGTTTAAAAATATTATCTCGTACATAATACGTTATGAAGTTAATCAACGATTCACGATTGTTTAATTAATTAATGGGTAAAAAATGTGGTTTAAAAAATAGAAAGATTGCAGGTAATCCACGCTGAATTTACTTGAAGATGAATGATAAAAAAAATTAAATAGGTTTACATTGAATCTGGAATTTGGACTGTTAAAGATAATAATAATCAAATGATTACTGTTTGATAATTGATAAGAGGTTTCTCACTGAAATATTTAGAAAAAGTATTAGTTTCATGACAAATGTAACGGAATCATTGTTTAAACAAGTGAATATCAAAAAATAAAGACGTGTAAGAACAGACATAACTGGAAATGATAAAAATAAAAAGCTTGCATTACGTCTTTATAAAGAAGTACTCTGCGAGTTATTTGTTCTATTGTGGCCTATTAATGATTTATGATTATATAGAGACAAAACAGTGGTTGGTTGTTTCCATTAGTTTCCTCCATTTTTATTCAAGTTTCTAATTATATTAACTTAATGCTGATACATGTTTAAGCATTTGATTTCATAAAAGTAATTGATACGTATTATTTTCTTAATATATATAAACTTTATAGATTGCTCTTTATAAATTCATATGGTGGTTTATAAATAAGTATCTTCTAGAAATATTAATTAATCATTCAAGCGAAATTTTCAACTAGCAAAAACGTTAAAAAGAAAATTTTATAAATATAAAATCAGTTCCAGAAAGCTTTTAACACAGAGCATTTAGATGAATATACCACTTCATAGTGATAATCTTGGCATATTATGTAGCCCCTTGCTTTTTACCTTCTTTAATTTACAATCTTTACCTTCTGAATAAATTAAAACTCAAATTTATTTGAAATGCCTGATTTTTATGAGCATGGTTTTTATTATGCTAAATTTTGTATTAAGTCTGAAATTTAAAAAGTGCATTGGCAAAGAATCACTGGATTTCAATAAACATACAATTACTACAGGTTTAACAATAACTGAAATTTCAATTGATGACAATTTGAGTAAGAAAGTATGCTAATGGGCTTTATGTGACTATAAAAATATTTTTCCCAAACTTTCAAAATTGTAAAAATATATTGAGAATGATAATTAACAATAGAAGGAAATTTTTTTGTAAAATATGGTAAATCAGTCTTTAATTATCCCACAATAAGGCAAAAACCTTTCCAACAATTCCATGTAGAAACAATCAAGGAGAAAGCATTTCTTATCAGGCTTAAAAATTCCTGAATAATGATGGTTTAATCATTTCAATACTTGACTTGCCCTCAATCTTAATTTTTTTTTAGATGACTACTTAAAAAAAATATGATCCTCAAAATTTTACTATGCTCACTTTAAAATCTTAATTTGCAAGCATGCCAAACAGATTTATAATTACTATATTATAAGTCCTTTGTATATGAGTTAAAACAGTCATAAAAAGTCATTGCATGATAAAATTCTCTCTAACATTCCAATCTTTTAGAAAAACAGTGAAAAAAGAAGCTGTGACTTAAACATCTTGTTGAATGGTATAGTGGTTTACCATATTTCTTTCTTTATTTCACGCTCTCTTTCTGGAGTAACTGAAAGTTACTAGTGAAAAAAAACTAAGTCTAATTAAAGTTTTAAAAAATTCCTAAATTTATTTGATCTGAATTTATAAGTAATAGAAGTGGTAGACTAATCTAAGGAAGTATTAGTTTCAATCATCCTACATTATATATCCTTTTCAGCTGGCATAATATATAAAAAAAATAGTCAAACCACTGTGTAGTACACATATATTTTAATAATATCTTCTGTTATTAACTGCCTTGGAGTCATGCCAACAATCCATGCAAATATAACAGTTATTCATTTTATATTAATTTAGTAATATTCATCAACTTATTTATTTTCTGCAAATTAGCTTATTCCAGTATGACTTTACACTAATCAAAGCAGAGTTAGAGATTAATTTTATTAACAATTAACAGATTTAATATCAAAATATGCAATAAATAGGCTAACATACTTTAAATCATATATAAATACATCTAAAGAAATATCAACTCCATTGTTATACAACAAACATTCTTCATGAGTGCCTCTGATTTATCACTTTTTTCATAGTTCATGGCAACTATAAAGGATGTATTAAACCACTAAACATCACATGAGTAGGCACTAGATAGGGATTTTATGCACAAGCCTTCTGGAATCCATTGATTGCTCTTGTTAGCACAAGATGGCGCTACTATATGGAGAGTTTTGCTTTGTTTATAAAGGATGTACTATACATGTTTGATTGTAGCTTATATATCTTCAGATATATTTATATACAATATAAATAGTGTAAATGTCCACATATATTATGAATGGTTTTTAATACAGTAAACAATTAAAAGAGACCAGATCAAAGATGGAATAAAAACTAAAATACACACATAACAGTACTATATAAAAAAACAACACTACATCAAATTATAGCTTTTGAAAAAACATTTGAATTTTAAAGATGAAAAATTCCAATACATTAAGATCAGATCCATAAATATGAACTTTACTAACTACAACTTATGGTAATTAAATACTGGAAGATTTAGCACTGAAAAAATCTGATCAATAAATTATTTAGCAGTTAGTTGACTTTTGTGTTTTTTCACTTCTATCACATTGTCTGTAATAACTATTTATGTGTGTATTTGTTAAATAATAATGATCAGATAACTCATAGTGGAATGTGATGGTATATTTTAAAGTTTTAGTCAGAATTTCATTTATAAACAATGAAGCAGGGAAGAAGGGAAACATCCATCATTGTTCCATACATTTCTGAATGTTTCTGATTTTTTTTTTAAATATTTTTTTGTTTGTTTTTTTCCACATTATTTATAATAGCCAAAGCAAGACTTTTCAATAATATAACAATAATTTTAAGTTTTTATAAAAATAATTCACTTTCCCCACTACTTTTTTTTTGCATTGGTTATATTATGTTTAATATAAATAATAAATCATTTCATTCATGTATTTATTTTCATGTAATTTATTTACTTTAATACTGTGTGCATACTATACAATAGTGTGGTACATTTGTCTGCATTTTTACAGTTCTGAAGAAGACTGCTAAGCAATCAAAACTTAGCATAAATCTGAGAGTAACTGATTGAACTTGTCAACTATAAAAAACAACATCACATTCATTAGTAATGTGTGTTTCAATTTTCCCATTTTGAATAAAGCAAAGAGAATCTGTTAATAAATAAGATTCAAGCCTAATCTAGTTTGTGATTAGTGATACAAGGGGATTATCCTGAAATTGTTTCTGTAAATCTTGTATTAGTTCACAATTTCAAATTTTGCTATTTTATAAAATCTTGATTTATAATTAAATAGTGAGCTAATAAAAGTTACAGTCTCATATGTAGAAATATTTGATGAAAAGCTGGTTACCTTTCTTCAGGATTATCAATTTAAATCTTTTATCATCAGCTACTTGGAGATCAATTGAGATCACATCAAACATAGAAATTCAGTTTATATTTAAATATACTAACAATGCACAATTTTCTATTAAAGTTTTAACATGAATTTTAGCAGTAAGTTAACTGAAGCCTTTTTACTATCAGCTTAACATTAATTGATGGTACACACCTTATAATCCAATTATTTTTTTTAATAACCTTGTTTTAAATAAAAATTTGCTTATGTAACATATACATTAACATTATTTTGTTTATACCCTCTATAAAAATGTACAGTTGTGAGTCTATTTAAACAGAAATTTAATTTCTATGTTTGATGTGATCTCATCTGGCCTCCCAAATAGCTGATGATGTCAGGGTTGATTGACAGAAATATGTATTCAGCAAGAGATTTGATTTTTTCCGTAAATGTTGCTGCATATAAAACCATAAATTATTGTAAATTTCCATTGAAGGTGTAAGTAAAATAACATTAATATGTTACATTTAAGGGATATTTAATTAATATTTACATGTTTAAATGTTTATTTAAAATAAGTTATTTTTAAAAAATTGGATTGTAAGATCTGCCTTGTTAATTTACATTAACACATTACAAAAAATGTTTTAATTAAAATATTTCTAAAATGCATTTTCAAACTTTAATATCAAATTGAACATTATGAATTAATTTAAATATAAATTGAGATACAATGTTTGAAGTGATCTCAGTTGATCCTAAGAAACTGATGATGTCATGTTTGATTAACAGAAACATGTATCTTACAAGAGGTTAATTGATTTTTTGTTAAATGCTTCCACATATAAAACTATAAATAATGTTAATATATTTCATACAAACGTACATACACACACTATGAAACAAAGAGTAGGGTGAAATATTATTATCTTACTGATATATGATAGTTTTAATAAAAATATTTAAAATATTTTTGAATGGTAATGGCATATTAACTGTACAGTATAATATATTCAAGGTGTGTTAAAATCCTGTATAAACTATTGCAAATATTTTTGAACTACTGTTATGCTACCACAAACAATTTTAAACTGTATTACTTTGCAGATTTAATTTAAAAATTATGAGATAATGATGTCATATAGATTACCACCAATATCTTTGGATTATTGTCATGATACACACACTAACAAATAATGCATAATCTCCTAATTTTTTATAGATTTGATTTAAAAATTATTTCCACTTGTATTTATAGCAGTGCTAGGAGTCAGTAATCAATAATTACATTTTTGAACCTGACTCCAACTCTTCTTTTTACACCTCATCCTCTGATCCTGATTCCAACTCCTGGTTCTTATCTGTTTGTATAACAAGATTTCATGTAACATAAAACATCACAGAATGTTACAGCATGTTGTATGAGAGTTACCCCTGTTTAATACTTTGCATCAAAGTACAATTATATTTTTTAGTATTTATTTAGCTTTATTACAATTTTCAATTGTTTTGGATTTTTGATTTTTATAAAATTTACCAGTATGGGATAAGAATTAGTACATTTGTTTTTAATTATGGTGATTAGAAATCTCTCCGTGATTTTCTCTCTACATCTAATTTATAAATGAGATTAAGACATGACGATGTGAGAAAATGTTACAAAATGCACTATTTATGAGATAACAGTTATATAACATTCAATGATCAATTAAAATAAATGTTTAATTTTGTCCCTTTTATAAAAAATAAAAAAAAGTTTAAATTTATAGAATGTGAAAATGTTTTATAAAAAGGTGTAATTGTTAAATGAAAATAATGATTTTAATGTATGGATGAAATTACAAAAAAAATCAAGTCCAATGTCACGTGACCTAATTTAAATTAGATAGCTAGATTGGAAGACATATGGATGTCTGAAAATTTCAGATTTTCTACTTAATAGTTATACATTAGATAAAGTGCTGGGCTTGTCCTGGTATTTTTAATCTAATGCTTGAATATCCTAGCACCTCACTGAGGATGCCAGTAGCAGAAACTAGTCTGGGGTTGGGAATAATTTGCAAAGCTTGTTAAGACCTTATTTGTGAGCTCTATATAGAACAAATGTATGAATGAACTACACACATCAAATTTAATTATCATTATTCAGTGTATATTAAACATTTTTATTTTTTACTAGGTAATTGCTAATTCATATCTATACTCATTAATTTTAACAACATAAATAGTTTACTATTATTTAAGATGTTTTTTTAAAATTTGTTAACATATTTGGCAAAGAACTTAACACACACACACACACATATGAATGTTACATCTTTTGGAAATATGATGATGGATGAATAGCCATGAAATAATATATGAAGGGCCTCATAGTGCAATTATAGTAAATTTGTCTATCTTACTTATGATCTAAGTTTGAATATAGGTTGCAAAACTTGAAAATTATTTTAACAGGCTTAAAGTTTTTTCAAGTATTTGTCCCATAACCTTCTATCATATCTTGGTCAATAAAGAATATCCAGATATTTTGAAGTAGGGGCTAAAGCAAAACAAAAGTCAAACTCTCTTCAACTAGCAAATTGACTGGGTTTTTTAAAGTAATAACCTTTTTCTTTATTATTTTTTCTAGACAGGTGATGGAACATTTGGATAAATCTTTGTCTAGCATAGATTATTTAAATGTTTTGTCTTTACTTATATATGTTTGAAGGTATTGGTCATATTTTCTAGCAATATATGATCATGATGAGTATTAAGAGATGAATGACTATAAAATGAATATTGCCATCTACCTATGTTAAAGTATATACTTGAACTTTATTAAAATTAAAGTTTATATCTAAGACTGAAGGAAATATATAATTTTAACTGATCAGAGGATAATTAATAAAAGGTGATTGCTAATTTTTTCACTAATAAAATAAATTTATATAATGGACAACTGTTAATACAAACAATTTTTAAGATGTTTGGAAAATATTTGACTTAAACTAATTAAAATAGTTTGAGTTAAAATACTTTTTGGAAAACCTTAATAGTCTTTTAAATGTCAATCATTGCCTGTTTAAATTGTAAAAGTGTACATAGCAATTTACATATATTCTAATATTTTGTAATACTAACAGGAAGTCAATTGGAAAATATTGCAGAATAAAACTAAATGGATTTAAAGTGATTAATGGAAGATCTTCAAGCCATCATATCAAGATACTTGATTGGCCTATATAAGTATATTTAGATACAAAGATAAGATGCCATTCTTATCTTTTCAAAGTCTCTATCTTGTGGCTGGGTTTGAGAATATCCTTTATTCATACTCAGCAAAACATCATTGAGTTTTTAAAAAACAATATAGTACGTATGTATAGGACAGTATTTCCCTTCCTGTGTTCCACAGAGCACTAGTGTTATATAAACATTTCAAAAGTGTTCCAAATAGGGCCAGATTATTATTATGTCAAACTATTTCTTATTATGTAACCTTATATTGCTACAATTATGTTTATAGTTTAATACTTAAAATCTCAATTTGATTTGATTTCTGTTATTTTTTAGCACTGGTATCACATTGATTATATATGTATGGCAACCCATAATGTTCTGATGCCGATCTGGATGGGTCAAATCAGTGTCACATCGGAAGCAAATTTGTACATCTCATAGGACAAGTGTGTTTTGGATCTAATTGCTGCACTCTTGCTCTGAATTCTACTGCTGTCTGCTATTCCCTTCCACTACTATTGGAAGAATAGAGGAAGGTCAGATATTTAGCTATAACTATAATTTGTTTTTGTCTTCAAACAGAGATGGTACATGTGTAATTGTTACACAGTTATAATTCTATTAACAACATTCTATTAACAAACAATTGTAGATTAATTAAATATATATGTAATTATAATTTATAATAAATTTTATACGTCTAGAAATGATGGATATATTTATCATAAAAAAAAATAATTATAATACAAGTTCAAACAATGGCGATGAGAATGAACTGGCAGCCAATTTAAATGAAAAACCCAGCTGTTTAAAAAAAAATGTAAAATTAATCATTGGTATATTGATGAATATATGAATTACAGTTTTACATGAACAGATGATAAAGATTATCCAATACCAGTATATTGTATATATGGACTTAAACTTGCTAATAGTGCAAAGGCTTCTGCAAAATTAAAATGACATTTTACATCTAAGCGTGAAAATCTTACTTCAGAAGGAAAATATTTTTGAGAGACTTTTAAATATGAAAAACAAACAAGCAACACATTTCAAAAAAATTGTGAAATTGTCAAATAAAACTCAAATAGCATCATACAAACTAGAAAAATTAGTAGCTATGATACAAAATCCACATACCATAGCTGAATCACTAATTTTATCTGCATGTTGCAAAATTACTAAAATTATGTTTGGGGAAGATGAAAAAAAAAATAATGAAAATATCTTTCTCAAATAATACTATTCAAAGAAAAAGAATTGATATGTCATGTGTCATTGAAGACAGACTTGCAAATAAACTTCACAATACCTATTTCGTTCTTTAAATTGACAAATCTATTGATATCAATGGAAAAGCCATTTTACTTGAATTCAGTCGATTTGTTAAAGAAAATAGAATAGTCACTGAATTTTTGTGTTGTAGAAAGTTAATAGAAAGAATGTTAGGAGAAGCCATTTACAATCCTGAATTTAATGTGCCAGAAAAAGAGGAGCTTATACTCTTGTCATCTGACCACACTTTAAAAATCAAACACATGAATATCCACAAATATCAAAAAAAGCCATAAAAGTAGGGTTTAACCAACATAAAAACTAAAAAAGAGAAAGGTTAGCAAATTTAGAGAAAGAAATGAGGGTAGTCTCATCTTGCATACTTTCCAATATAGAAGAAATATATAAAAAGCATCAGGCATAAGTTTTGCATTAAATGAGTTGTGTAAAACTATTTTTTATAAATATTTTTGAATTATAAATCATAATTATGAATTTATAATTTTTTCAATAAATATTCTAAATATTGATTTGAAATTGTAACTGTCCAATTTTAATTAAAGAACTGATGACAAACTTATTTCATTTTAACTTAATCATATGTAAATAAGCATTTATTTTATATAGCATATGTTTACAATTGTATTACATTCAAATATCAGCCTTTCAAGCTAATTGTGCATACGCTTTTGCGAGTGTTAATAATAATAAATGAATACTTTCTCTCCAATACAAGATATAGTATTTATGCAGGGAATAAAATGAATCCACTTATTCCTACGACTCAAATGCTTATATATGAGCAAATCTGAAGTACTGGCAAAGAAAGCATGAAGATGGAACAGTCACTTTAAATTACTATATACGATGGCTGAATGAATGAAGTCGGTGAAATTGTCTAGAATTTACTAAACGTCATTCCAACTGAAACTTAATCATATGTAAATAAGCATTTATTTTATATAGCGTATGTTTACAATTGTATTACATTCAAATATCAGCCTTTCAAGCTAATTGTGCATACGCTTTCTTTGCCAGTACTTTAGATTTGCTCATATATAAGCATTTGAGTCATAGGAATAAGTGGATTCATTTTATTCCTGCATAAATACTATATCTTGTATTGGAGAGAAAGTATTAATTTATTATTATTAATACTCGCAAAAGCGTATGCACAATTAGCTTGAAAGGCTGATATTTGAATGTAATACATTTTAACTTAAGTAAGTGTTCCACCTAAAAAAAATTCTCACACCAGTGTTCTGTATTTTAAAAAAGCTTGGGAACTACTGGTATAATATGTAATTTCTTTCTGATAAAAAGTACATAAAAATACTGTACTTGAAAATTAAATAGCAATTTAAATATATAAACAAATAAATAATTAAAAATATATATTTCAGGGAAATTGTCTCTCTAACAGTGAAAGCAAAGACAAGCCAATTACTGGATAATCTTTGTTATATCCTCTAGCTAAGTATAGACAGAAATCCATCTCTAATCTAATACCGAATGATTGGGTTTGGGAAAGCTAACTGAAAGAAAATTTTAAGATTTATTAAATCTTAAAAAAAATTAAGGTTTTACTATGTCTAGATTCAAACTTAGGTAACATGTGACAAAAATTACTACTACTACATCAGCATGAAGCCTTTATATGTGCAAATGCTCAAATTCATAATGTCAGTGTATTTAAAAGAGAGGATTTTTTTCTTTAACACAAAATATCTCATGACATCAAAATATCTTAGTGTATATATATATTTATTTATATGGAAATGGCTTTATTGTTCAAGGACTTCTAAGAAATTGAGATACCAAAACTAAAATCGCATTGAAAATCTTATTTCGGACTCTTGACATACTACCACTGAACTAAATAATACAATACAAATAACATTATAATCTTTCAAAATTCTTTTTTTTTTTTTGCTGAAATATTCTATTGAATTGATGTCATTAGAAAAGTTCTTTCAATAGAAAAAAAAAAGGTTTAATATTGATTGGTAAATATTTGAAATCTTTGATCATTAAACAATAACTTTAGTGCTATAATCTGCATTTGAACTCGTACCTATAACTACGTACACTTTTTTGTAACCATGTGTAGATAAACCATTGGTTCAAGGTTGAAGTAAGCCGCAAGTTATCGAAAGCAAAGACTATTATTGATAGGTGTAAGTAAATCATCTCTAAATAAATAATTTTTTTGTAAATACTGTATTAACGCTTTTTTTTTTAAATTAAAAAAAAAAAGATATTTTCAACTTTATTTTAGTACAATACAAATGTTTTATGTTTACCCCCATCAATAGTTAATGTAATGAATTATAAATAAACATAAATCTATAAACATTTATAATAATAATTTTTAACTAAAAGTAATTCACCTAGAAAAATTAATCTGCCAAAAAACAGTTATTATTAATTTTAATTATTTAAAGTAATTTTCACTTATTTCCTTGAAAGTTTATTGGTTTTTAAATTTCTTTGATCTCATTTACGTTTTTAGTTTGTAGCTCGATTTCATTCTAAAGTCTTATAAGACCTAAGATATTATTTCTAGCGACAAATAAATATTGACATTTGTTGGCTATCAGACTTCTACTTGGATAAAATATCTAAAGAAAAAGATGCAAACATATAAAATTTAAAAACAACAAAACTAAAATTACATCTATTTATATATTTATAACTGCATGCACATGTGTATATGCTATAATAAGAAAAAGTATATATTAATCATTTTGCTCTTTATTGTTCTTATCGCAGACCTATTTTATCTTTCTACTCACATAAACGTAGGAAATTATCTATACTATATTAGTAGTCATTTTTTAAAATCATTATTAAAGTATTTGAATTAGGATATAAATGTTAGGACATTTAACCCAAAAAAGATAGACATGTGTTTATAAATGTGTAACTTTTCTGGGTTAGATATTTAACGTTCCATGTACAGAAAATTAATAATAATTCTAGTTATTGAAAATCAGGTATAGTAAATTATATAATGTGCATACGTATGAAATAAAAGTTTTTTTGTGTTAATAATTAAACAGATGGGCGCGTTGTTTGTTTGTTTTATTAAGTTGTTGTTGTTTTTTACCATATCAATAAAGCAAAAGATTCAAAATAGTTTTACATCAAAGTCTGTCTTTTAGAAAAGATCAAGTCTTTTTAATGACATATATAATGTGTGATCAGCAGGTCAACCATTGTTTCACCTTTGGATTGTGATTATAAAAACATGTTCATTACTGAAAATATTCTGTTTAGAAAATACAAAATGTATTAAAACACATATTAATGCTGTATAACAAAACAGCAACTTCTATTTTGAAAACAAAGTATGAATTACGAGGAGTAGTCACATGATCTTTGTTAGCTAGTCCTACATTAAAATATTTATTATGCACAGATAAAATATAAATTTATTGCACAAACATATTTTACTCTAATACTGTTACAATATGAGATGTCCTTCAAGCTTTACGATCTATCCTCTGGATGGCAATATGCAAGATAATGTTATAAAAAAAATAATCCATAAGAAATCTATCTGTTATTGAATTTACTAAGCAATATTTTAGCAAACAAAACAATGCCAAAAAAAAAACCATGAGAAATTATTTGGTGGTAATAAATATGTTAAATAAAAGTAATAAAAAAAAGTAAGTTATCATAAGGAAACAGATGAGGCAAATGCAAAAGGAATGGACATTGGTTCATATTTTGCTTAAAATTAATTAACAGTGAGAAGAGCATTAGACAAAATCTTTTTAATAAACAAAACAATGCAAAAAGTAATCTATGAGAAAATAATCATTAAGCCAATAAACATCACATGATCACCATTTCTTATGCTTGCTTATAACTGTTATTAAAACAGGCAAAACTCTCTATACATATTGCCACTCAGTGCAAGCCAGAGTAGTAGACACTAGATGAGGATTATATGCACAAACCTTCTGACATCCATTGACTACTCTAGTTTGCACTGAGTGGCAATACGTATAGGGAATTTTGCCTGTTTTAAAATAATCATTAGTTATAAGCATGATAAATAAAAGAAAAACATCCATAAAAAATTACATGCATATATGTATTTGTACAAAAAAAAAGCAACACCAAAAAAGGAATTCATAACAACTTAAATGATGTTTAAAACATAAGTTCAAATTAGTAATAATTTTACATTTTTTTTACTATCAGTCAAACTGTCATGAATAGATTTTGATATATATTTTATCTTGAAATTTTTTAATGTAAAGGTTTCAAATTAAACAAGGCTAAACTCTCCATACAGTAGTGCCACCCTGTGCCAACCAGAATAATCAATGGATACCAGAAGGCTTGTGCATAAAATCCCTGTCTAGTACTTACTCATCCAATATCCCCAGACTAGGTTCTGGCTTGTGGCCTTCATCAGTGAGGAGCCTTGGATCTGAAAGCCACAAGCCAGAAACTAGTCTGGGGATATTGGATGAGTAGGCACTAGATAGGGATTTTATGCACAAGCCTTCTGGCATCCATTGATTACTCTGGTTGGCACAGAGTGGCACTACTGTATGGAGAGTTTTGCCTTGTTTAATAACAATTATGTGCTAGTATAAGAGATAGTGATCATGTAAGGATTCAAATGTGACCAGAAAAGTTTTTGACACATATCCTCATTTTCTTTAAAATTCTGCCTTTGCCTCAAGCCAAAAATATTATGGCTTAAATGAGTTAAGTAAACTCAATAAAAAAAGTAATCCATAAGAAGTTAAATTTATTTATGTATTTATCCAAAAATTAAAAGAAATTCATAGTAAATTAAATGGCAGTAACCCAAAATGATTAAAAAATTAAAAAGAAAAAATCACTAGAGCTTATATTTATTATATAAAAAAATTACAGACAATATCAGAAATATTTTTAAATTGAATAACATAAAATCTACTATATATAGTACTAATCAAAAATTTAATAACATCATTTTAAAATCTAGGCTTTCAATTTTTTTTGAGGCCCAGGAAATTTTTAAAATTGAATATGAAGTTTATGGTGCCTCTATGTGGCTGTAAATAGAAGCAATGACCATATCAATGCAACAAAACAGCTTTCATCATCATCATAAGTTTTGTCTCCAAAAAATAGAAACTGGTATAGATTTCTCTAATACAAAGATCTTAAGGTGTCAAAGAAATACCAAAATAGTTATTGAAATTCTTAAGATATTCAATTGTTTCTATCAATACACAAACTTAAATGTTATTCTACAAATTCCAATAATAGTTTTGGTCTTTCTTGACTAAATTCACATTTGTGAGTACTAATAAAATCATCTAAGTTTAAAAAATGCTTTAAAACTACTTAAAAGAAAAACTGTTAGCTTACATCAGATCAGATATATATTTTGACCTTCATCGTGTTGCTTGATTTGTATGTGTGCAATACTAGTAAATATAATCCAATGATTAAGATACCTAGTTAAACAAATTTGTCTCTCATTATGTTAACAGTAAGACACATAAGTGCATTAAATTATTGCCACATAATTTTTTTTTAATAACCACTTTAAAATTTAACTTAGAGATCACATATAAACTTTAAGCAAGAGATTCTGAATTCTGAGATGTGCTTAAAACTATCCAAAATACTATTTATCTCAGTCAATGTGGATTTTTATACTTTTATACTCTGAAATGTCATGCAGATATTTCTATATTAATAAAAAGTTTGCTTGTTCTTTTGTATAGTAAAACGGAATAGAGATTACATATATTTTACAAAATTAACACTAATTACATTATTAATTAAAAAGGATAATTATATCTCCCAATTACAGTATATGGCAAACAAATAATTGTTTATGTAAACAAAGAAACTATTATGCAACATCATTTGGGACTTCTTTGAAGAATTTTCCATATTAGTAAGTACTTTTCTGCTTATTTGTAACACCTGCATTAGATCAGGGTGACCAACTTGTGATCCAAGGACCACATGCATTTCAGGATGTCTGTGAATGTGGCCCAACATAGAATCATAAACTTATTTAAAATATATATTTTTGTAATTACATGTTGCTATGTAATTAAAATGAACACACTTATGCAAAATACAATGTCAAATATATAAGTAGTTTATATTTTCCTCTTTTACTTTTATAATAAAAAAATAATAAACACATCAATGTTTTATTACTTAGATATAAACATTTTTTATATTAGTGATCATAAATTTGGAACTAATAAAAATTTAGGATTATTATTTAAGGAATTTTTTGCTTGTCTGTAATGATGGATATCACTAAAATTATGCATGGACTGTTTTTTTTTTGCCTATCAGCTTTCATTAATGTTCCTATATGTAATTTGTGGTCCAAGACCATTCTTCTTTTTCCAATGTAGTCCAGAGATGCCAAAAAGTTGGACACTCTTGCATTAGAGTAATATCTATTTACCCTACTTTAAAGCCAGCCATCTGTTATACATTTTAATAAATAAACAAATTCATGTAATGCTTTATTTGATATACATCATTTTTTAAATGAAAAAAAAATTAGAAAATAAAAAGAATTTACCCTACTTGCTCTACTCCAGAGCCATCTAATGTAAGATTGAGTAATCAAATGATATTAAATGGTACTACTATATTCAAATCAAGGAGTAAATTCTAGGTGTAGTCTTTCTTTAGTGAAAACCAATGGATTTACATTCACATATCCAGCAACAATAACATTTTTATACTATTCAAGTTAATAGCCTGAGATGTAAAAATCCTAAGGTTTTGAAATCAAGCTAACTTGTACCTGTATTGATATAAATGTAACATTAAATCAATAATTATATATTTTGTTGATTTCAGTTTGCTTTATTTTTAATTTTTTGGTAAGTTAAAGTATATACTAAATAAAACATTATATGATTTTCTTATTTTTGACATTTATCTTAAAAAAACCACAATTCATTTCAATTAATCTATTCCAGAGTTTTCTATTATAAGTTTAGTTAATCAGAGAAATTATTGTAATGTTTTTATTGGTATATACTCTCTTTATCATAATTCTGGTGCCGCTAACATTTGTGGACTATTATTAAAAGTGCATAATTATACATAGCAAGTTAGCTTAGAAAAAGTTAAGATGGCAGTGCATGTGTGAGTGAACATTAAATGCTCTACCATGATAAAAGCAGATAGCCAAGAACTGGTCTGGGATTGTAATATAGCATTATCATCTAATGTCCACTGATTATTCAATCTTAAAATACATAGCTCTTAAGTAAAAAGAATGAATAACTGCTCTTAATATATCACATGATCACCATTTTTTATATTTTACAAAAGCTGTTTCGCAAGTTTAGCCTCTGTGTAAATGGCTTGTGTAAGCATAAAGAATAGTGATCATGTGATGTTTAGTAGTTTAATACTAATCCTGCCCAATAGGATTGTGGTGACTGTGGTTATTAAAGAGCCAAAGACACCAAAAAGTATGAATGCTGAACTGAGTTTAGATCTATATAATTATAAAAGCAAGTAAACTTGAATTCAAAACATGTTTTCATTTTGGACTCAAAGCTTTATAGTTAGCTAATAAGGTAAAAGGTGGCTGCTGGAGGGTTGCATTAGATCCTAAGATCTAGACCTAGGTGGAGTGCTCTCGGATCCTAAGCTCCTCACTGATAAAAGCCACAAGCTAGAAACTAGTCTGGGGATATTGGATGAGTATGCACTATACAAGGATTTTATGCACAAACCTTCCTGTATCCATTGATTACTGAATGCCACTACTGTATGAAGAATTTAGCCTCTGTGTGATCCTAATGTAGATGTTGAAAGTAAGCAGAGAAAATTGTATGTTGTTTTATTTGTTTAAAATAAAAAATCAAATCAAAGAAAAATGTAAATAACTATGAATTAATATATATATATATATATCTGTACTTATGGCCTTAAAACACGATCAACTATCTAATCATTTAAGAATCTTTATAAAAATTTCATTATTATTTTAATGTTAATAGTAGTAAAAATAATAATTGATCAATAATAGTTTTGATCAAAAAAATACTTGGTAATTTTAACAATATACAAATTTCTAGTATTATAGATGCTAAAAAAATAAAGTCTATCGAATTATTAATATAAAAAAAAACTTTTTTTAATACTATGCTTCTATGCAAAAGATAAAATTATTTTTTCAATCTATGTTATTATTATCGGTTATGTATTTGGGTTCATGTGGCCGATTGATGGTGTTGATGCTGTTACCAGGTGGGCCGATACTTCTTTGCTTTCTGTTCTCCAACAATTTTTCAAAGTATTTTTCAATAACATATATCCCGTAGAGATTTTGAATATTGCATTGTTAATGATAAGAGAACTAATCAAAATAAAATGCATTTGCTGCTTCAATTAAAGAAGGAATAGCAAATAGCTCATATTAAATAATTTTTGGCATTGAGAGTTATTGCTATCAGTATATTGTAAACATTAGGTAAAAATAATATTTTTGAAAATAAAAAAACTATTCAAGTCAAAGATACATATCATGGGCTTTGCAAACTACTTATGATGGTTTGAATGAAACATTTGCTTTATGTTTTTAAGCTCTGTAATTACTGAAAAGATGCTTTTACTTTATCTATGTTCTCCAAAGTTTCTATTTTTAGGATAGACAATAGGCCATTCCAAAAACATATCAAAATTTCAGATTTCATAATGTTTAATAAATAGAATATAATTCTAATATCAGTCTTAAGTTAGCAGAACATCATGCTGATTAAGTAGAACAAACCAATTTTTAATGTCACCAAGTATCCCTTTCTTGTACTATAACCTTTTTCATTTTATATACTTTATTGATTTACTCATAAAAGATGTGAATAATATTGACTGATTGGTTTATCTTTTATTACTTTCTGCAACTTTATTTAAATATAGCAGTAAATCAATATAGATCATTTTATTAATTATCACATCTATAAGAGAAAGACTAGCTAAAGAATTTGGATATGCTTAACAAAAATATAATAATCAATTGTTATACATAAGTGTTTGGATTTTATTTTAACATAAATTGGCATAAATTTTGTTATTTTAGAATGAAAAGAAAGTTTACAAGCATGACTGCTTTACTCTTTACCATCCATATATCAAATATGATGCCCCTATGCATATCTATCCTACCAATATTCATGAAAAAAAATCCTCCTCTTATGAAACTGAAAATAAACCATTTTTTTCTGCATCTCTGATTGGTGATCTCAGAGACTTCATTAAATTATGATCATCCTCTTTTTATAAAATTGAAAGCAACTAAATCTATTTTTCATTGCAGACTTATTTTCAAACACATTATATTTAGCTATTGCAGAGACAAATGCTAGAAATATCCAAAAAAAAAAACTATCATGCAGTGTCAAATTCTTTGATTAATGCAATAAAACTTATTTCTTTTTTAGATAGAACCATTACAGATTCTGATCTTTCACAGAACAAATCTAATATTGATTATGATTTAGCTTTGAGGTTAACTACGATATTCCTATTAATCTTGAAACAAACCAGATCTAATGATATTATACAGCATCGTGAGAGCAGATTATCCGAAAGATAACAAATATAAATTTTATTCAGAAAATAAAAAAAATATTTCTTTTATAATCTTGCATCCAGAAGATATTCAGAATATAACTAAAAATAAAATATTTAATCATTCATTTCCTCAAATCATGCACTGACAATAATCGATACAAATTCTCATTTGCATGTTGAATGTGACTTCTCAGGAAGTTGCAGTAGTAATGTATCTTCAGTTATCTTTTAATTTTTACATATATGTTGTAAGAAATGACTTACAACCAACCTTCACAGCTGTCCCACTTTTTTTCACAATGTTTGAATTCAGACCAAGTGATAGGCAAATAATTTATCATACATACCTGTTTATATACATGAAGTATATACATATATAAATATACATATAAACTAATATGTTTGTCTATTTGTAGAAGTTTTTTTCTCTCTTCATTTAATCTCATTAATTAAAATAATAATTAATTGACTTATAGAACATAATCAAAGGTCAAAATTTATATGAGGTCAAAATTGTTGCTAAGTGATCGAATTTGGAATAATGAAGAGTAAATAATAATAATAATAATGATGATGATGATGATGATGTTTTATAATTTGTCTTTTTTGTTAGTTTGTAACAATAGATTTTAGCTAGGATGAGAAAAAAAAATCTAGCGTTTCTTCACTTTGGAACTAACAATTGAACCGATAGTACATAAGTAAAGCTTTTATTTTATTTTTTTAAAAAAAAAAGAAAAAACTGTTTGGTGTTTAAAAACAGTAAAATTTTAATATCTGTAGTTTCAAGATAATATAAAATCTTTATTTTGGATAGAAGAAAACTGGAAAGTTAAACTTCAATTTATAATTAGCAAGAATGAACTAATGACTTAATTTATTCTGCAAGCTGGAATTCATTATTATGGAAATGATGGAAAAGAAATGTGAAACTACTAAAAATTAACTGTTTCTTTAAGCTAGTTCAATATATATACATATTGAAGCCATGTTATAAATAATAGTTTATAATAAAGGAATCATTACAATGTATTCAGGGTAAAAAGCCAATATTGGAGGCATTCCAAAGCTAGCTTTGATGTCATTATGAAATTATAAAATTTTCCATCAAATGTCTATTTACAAAACCCTTGTGTACATCAATCTTCCATGGATTTATATACATTCAGGAGAGACAATTGGTGTGTGTTTGTTTTAATCAAGTGGCATGAGATATATAAATATCAACAGAGTTGGTGAACAAGAATAGTATGCACGGAGATTGACATTTAAGTTTATAAACTCTTAACTGTGGACCAGATGCTTACTTTCCTCAAGATAAATATATTTTGTTTTGATTCATGTGATTATTTTTTTTTTTTTGTTTTTTATTATTTCTACTTGAAATTTCTTGTATTGAGATTTTTTTATTTTTTATTGTGTGTTCAAGATTCATTTTTCAAATTCTATCATCTGCAATTTAAAAGTGGAAGCAGTGGATAGATAAATATCATATGTTGATGTATTTTAAAAAAAGGGATCATAGTCAATTAATATGTATAGTTTTTTTAATAAAAGTAAATTTACAGATTCTTCTGGAAATTCAACATTGATCCATCAAGGCGACCTCAAGTAAAGTTTTTATATATTTAACATTGAGGGCAAACTTTAGGACAAACAAAACTATATTATTTACTAATAAGTTTTAATAATATTTACTTGTAATTTTTTTTTTACTTCTGAGCGCACAATTAACCCACTGAGTGAATGGTCTTTTTCATATCTGTCATTAATTTTTACTATGACTTACACCCACATGTATGTGGGAGTGGGGCTATATATATATTTAATAAAAAAATAGTTATAAATATATTTACCCTAACCCAAAAATATCACTTGAATAATTACATTAATGGGGTAGTTTTAGAATTAGTGAACTCTCATTTTGCTTTTTTTTTCTTGTTTTATGTATATATTTAATGAATTATATAATATAATTTTGGATATAATGTACTTTAAATAATTTTGTTTCTGTTGTGTGAAGCCATCAAAATGATAGAAAACCATTCTTGATAACCGAATATTTATTTATTTTATTATTTTTTGTTTGTAAATATTTGTTATATATATGTTAATAAATATATTAAGTTGTTTAAACCAATATGATCTCTCTTTGATCATCACCGTCATCATTATGCATTTATTCCACTAGATGTTTGTTCATCACCATCATTATTGTGCATTTATATCATTAAAAGTTTCATCATCACATTATGAATTTACACCATTAAAGGTTTGATGATCATCATCATTATGTATTGCTCTCCTAATTGATGGATCATCATCAATATTTTTTATTATCTATGCTTATATATAGGCATATTTGGTCAATAATTGAGTAAGTCCATCCCTGAAGAAAGCTGACTGCAAGAACTCCCTGAGTTGAATTCTGTGGTATAATGGGACCTAAAAATGGAGATGTAATGAATATGCATTAGCCTAGGTCATATTGAAATATTGTAAGTAAATTATGAGTTAGCATACTAAAAGTAGATGTGATTTGGAACTAAGCATTTCATTGTGACATCTTTAGCATCCTACTCAAAGGTTTAGGTCTGACAGAGTGAGATGTGCTTATATGCCATTTCTGATTCTGTAATATCTGGCGCACCCAAATAGGCCATCAAATTATAGATTTTGGATATAACTTGTTGTAGGTTGTTTGACACATAGTATTTAAATCATCCAACCACTGAGTCATATTCACGTCATCGTATGGTATACCCCATGGTTCCATTATAATATATTTGTACCATATATTTGTACAGAAAAAAGTTTGCTGTTAAGGCTTTAAAAAAAACAAGCAGGGCAAATTCTTAATGTACATTCCATATTTCCTTGTCATTATAGTTATGTGATTATTTATATGATAAAAGAGCTTGTGGTTGGATTTCTCAATAACACACTTTAGCCAACATAGTGAGTTTAATATTTTTGTCTTGAATTTAAAACCAAGAAAAGTCATAGTCTTTCTTTTCAATTGCTTGATAGTTATTAACTTAAACATTAGGGAATTTTTTTGAAGACAAGATAAATGTAAATATGATTTTATTAGATATTTATAATCATGACACTCAAAATTAAATTGTAATTCTTATTCCAATGAAGCTTTAAAGTAATCAGCTAAGGCAATGATTAGCAACTGAAGAAAAAAGCTGCTAAGAATCTTCTAATTGTGAACTTACACTACTATTTGATGATAACTTTTACTTAGTTACTAAAAATCACCTTCAATTGAAGGAATATTATATAAATTGAAAGAAAAAGTATCTAATACTAAATAAAATATTGTTAGACTTTTTGAATTTTATTAAAAAAGCACAAATTTGGAATCACAAAAGTGAAATTTGTTATAAATAAAAAGTGTGAAAGAAAAACATTGTGGAGATAGGTAAATAGAGTGGTAAGATTAATATAATATTCAACAGCATAAATATATTTATAAGAAGGCAATGGAAGAGCTTTCTATATTCATCAAAGTATTACTGGGCATATATATTGTCCACAAGAGTTTAGTATTTTAATGTATGAAGCACATGATAAAAAACATATGATTAAGGAATCATAAGCTATAAAAAATTATTCTGGCACTATTAATGCAAAGTTAACCAATTTTTCAATTAGTTTTTCCTGGCCAATATAATGAAGTGTTCGAATTTATCACTTAGTAGAGTTTAACGATTTTTATGTAGCCTTGATAAAGACTCAAATGAGTGAAAGCATTTGGCAGTAGTGTTTTATATTATTTTAATGTTTCTTTGTTTTATACAATAGTTGTATTGGTATAGTGTGATTTAAGATTAGTTAATTGACTTAATGGAAGGTACCATGCACAGATAATTTATACTTATGCCTCATCAAGTTATTGTGATGAAGTAATAAATGAGTTTTAACTGCAAAATACTTTTGATTATATTAAACAACATCTTAAATCTTGTCATAAAAAAATTTAATGCTAGAATTGAAAACTAATTGAAAGATGGAAATATTGGGAGTAAAATTGGTTATGATGACAAAAGTGAGCAAGAATGCAAATTTTTGTAGTCACAGGGGAAAAAAACAATAGATTGGGAATTATTTCTCTGAAAAAAATGCTAAATGAAAATGAACCTGGTAGCAACTAAATGAAATTACAGCAGAATTGGATTATATTTTAATTAATAAACACTGAAAGTAACCATCAACTATTGAGATGTAATTTACATATTAAAGCAAACTAAAGAGATGAAAACTTAAAAAAACAATATTAGAATTGATATTCCTAATTTTCAGAAACATTCATTTGAATTTAAATTAAAAATTGTTAATTATGTTGAAATATTGATAGACTTTAAAAAGAATTAAGATTTGACAGACATTAATAAAAAGAATATTACTATTAAGAATTGCAAGATAACTGTTACAAAAAATAGCAATTCACCAATGAATTTTTAAATGTGATCAGATAATGTATGAAGAAAAGAAGAATATAAAAATATTTTAAAACGATCCATAAAAAAAATGAATATTTTATAAAATTATATGAAAAAGAGTTAATAAGAGGTAAGAAAATAGAACTGTGAATTAACAAGGTAAGTTATAAAATTAAAAAAATCTCAAAAGTATAAAGCATCTTGGTATTCAAATGAAAATTGTTTCTGCAACAAAAAGAAAAGATAGAATTATTACTAAAAAAAAGGGCATGACATTTATTAAATGTCTGGAAATTTCTATAAACAATTATATAGCAATAAAGAACCAGAAAACAAAATATCCCCTACGATTACTACATTTTCTAAATTTTACAGCATTTTAAATAAAGAAGTGAGACGTCCAATTAAATCCATAAAGAAGACAAAGATTAACAAAATGATGAAATTATTATTGATATCTTAAAAGTAGGAAGTGAAAATATAAAAAAAAATATTGGCAAAATTATATATCAACTGTTTAAATAATAAAAGTTTCATCAGATGATTTGAAGAATGTAATAATAATAATAATAATAATAATAATAATAATAATAATAATAATAATAATAATAATAATAATAATAATAATAATAATAATAATAATAATAATAATAATAATAATAATAATAATAATAATAATAATAATAATAATAATAATAATAATAATAATAATAATAATAATAATAATAATAATAATAATAATAATAATAATAATAATAATAATAATAATAATAATAATAATAATAATAATAATAATAATAATAATAATAATAATAATAATAATAATAATAATAATAATAATAATAATAATAATAATAATAATAATAATAATAATAATAATAATAATAAAATAATAATAATAATAATAATAATAATAATAATAATAATAATAATAATAATAATAATAATAATAATAATAATAATAATAATAATAATAATAATAATAATAATAATAATAATAATAATAATAATAATAATAATAATAATAATAATAATAATAATAATAATAATAATAATAATAATAATAATAACCAACTAGATAAAACTACAAATAAACTTGAAATAACTAATAAAAATGATACTAATGAAAATTATAATAGCACCGATATGCTTTTAGACATATCAATTAAAAAAAATAAAAGCAAAAATCAAATACCAGATAAACAAGTGACAACAAATAATACGTGTATAAATACTGAAAAAATAGCCCTAACAAAACTTGCAATCAGAAATAATACATCTCAAGAAATAATGGAAGATCTCAGCACAAATTCATCACTAAGTACACCAACTAATCAAGAGCAGAAAAGAAGACCACCTGGAAGACCACCAAAAAAAAACAAAAGGGTCAAAAAAGTCAAAACAGAACAATATGACAATTCTAGATACTCACAGCTAGATGACACAAGCAGCACATCAGATGAGGATTTAGAACTAAATTATCAAGATGCCCAAGATCAACCACAAATAGCTACCCAAATAACTAACACACAACCACGAACAATACTTAAATATAATGAAATTAAAAATTGCAGCAATTAATGTAAGAGGCCTGAACTCAACTACAAAAATTCATAAACTTAAACAATGGATCAGAAATACACAACCACACATACTTGGATTACTGGAAACAAAAATCTACACTGGATCAAAAACAGAACCAGCTAAATATCTAAGTAAAGAAGGATTTTGTGCCTGCTCAAGAGATTCATCATCTCCCTCAGCAGGTACTGCTATCCTAATTACCCCAAAATGTTTTCACTACATTTAAAATAATATATATTGATTCTAATATGCTTATTACAACTTTTCAACATAAAATTATAATTATTAATATAATATTTATCTACATGCCAATACAACACAACAGAATCAATACCATACTAGCAAACATCAATTCCATGCTAGCAAACACAGCAAATCCAACAATATTAATAGGTGATTTTAACACAACATACAAAAGATCTCACAGAACGATGGATTCATAAAATATCCATACCACTCATGAATGCACAAGGATTCCTACCAGAAAATGCAATTTCCTTTCACAATGGCCGATTCTCTTCACTAATTGATTTATGTTTCTACTCACCAATGCTTCACCATCTAGTAACAATAAAACTTACGCCATCAGCTTTCTCAGATCACTCAGCACAGACAATAACAATTAACTTCAATGATATCCAACCATCAACCCTTCCATTCACAAGAACAATTAGAGTTCTATTACCAGTAAACACACCTGAATTTATTTTTTCTGAAACCTACATCATGATAAACAAGCTTAAAAATATAAAACTCAATCCTATACAACAATATATAGCATTTATAAACATTATTTCATTTAATATCAATCATATAGTAATGAAGCAACCACCACCATCAAAAGTACTGGCACTAGCAGATGAAATTCACAAACGATTAACCATGATTGACCCTTCAAAGCAAACAGAAAAATACATATTCAAACTTACACATGCATACAATAATGCATGTGACACCCTTAAAAGCTACCTCAAAATTAAAAAAAGCAAACTATGTCTTACAAAACCACACACTTGGACAAGGGAATACATTAGATGGGCGCTTGGAAGGCCACAAACTATCAAGGTGCCAATGGCAATACACACAAATCAAGGAACATTTGCAGGTCACAATATGATTTTGCCCATATACCAATATTTCAAGCAAAAACTTCAAACAAGACAACTTCAAACATTTAAACCAGATTTATTTGGCCCAACAGAAACAAAAGCACCTTTTACCACAAATGTCTTTATAGAAAAAATAGACAGTATCCCAAATGCATGCCACCCAGGTAGCCCCGGAATTCCAGCTTTTGTCTTAAAACACATGAGTCAATTCACTGCAAAATATTTATGCAATTTAGCAAACTATTTAACACAAAAAATACAGTACATGGAAGGAGTGTACCCAATTGCAATTGTTCCTTTCAACAAAACAAAACACATTACTCCCTCACTAGCTAATATACGATCTATATCCATGGGGCCATTACCGATTAAAATCATAGAAAAAATCATAAAGCAAGAAATTGAGCCACACATAACTATGCTTATTTCAAAATACCAATTTGCAAAAAAAAATTCATCAACAATACAAGCAGCTCTATTCTTTAAAACAATCCTAGCATCAATAAGAAAACAAAAAAACTATGGCCCCATAGCTGTACAATTAGATATTGAGGCAGCATTTGATTCAATAGATATACCTATACTTCTAGAAATGCTCAATAACACTGATATACCCAAAACTCATCTATATCTAATAGCAAACTTACTTCTAAATCGTGAAATCCATATAACCATCAATGGAAGAAACTCCCCATCATTTACTCCTACACAATCAATATCTCAAGGATCACCTCTCAGCTCATTACTATTCATACTATACATTAACCCTCTCATTCAAAAAATAGAACAATCTTTTACTGGAATACAGATACCAGGCACTACAGAACATATACCATGCTTAGCATATATGGATGATGTTACTGTTTTCCTATCATCAAAAAAAACAACTTGCCCAGCTACAAAATATTCTTGAAGACTATACTAAGCAATATAAATTGAAATTCAATCCCACAAAAACATCAGCATGGTCACTATTTACAGGAAAGCTGTGCACAAACACATACCAATCAAAACCAACTTCTTTTCTTGGTTTTCCTTTCCATATGGGACTTACAGGAATGAGATGCCACATACAAAATAAACTAAAGGAGGAGGCCAAACAAATAGTAAACTCATTATCAAAAACATATTTATCCATATATTCCAAAGTACAGCTGATAAACCAGCTCATCATAACAAAAATAGTTTATTATTTACCGATTATATCTTTCTCAAAAGTTTTTAAATCAAAAATAAAAACCATCTGCAATCAACTACTATGGTCCAAAAAAAACAGTAGCAATTTCAACAAGAAGGCTCAATCAACCACTCATTAAAAATGGACTAGGTTTACACAATATTAACATATTTCACATCCAAAAACAAAGGAATCTCATAATTACCACTTTACAGCAATTCACAAAACTAAAACACCTTGTGCAAATCATCCCAACTGATCATCCACCTCCAAATCAATCATACATATCAACAATTATTTATGAATTTAAAACTACGGCAAACATACCTGAACAATATACACACAAATATTCATATTGGAATATCTATGATCTCACAAATGAAATAAATAACAATAATGATGTAGGACCAATGTTAGGGATAAACAACAAAAGATTACTAAAAGAATTTAAAAAATGGGCTCTGGAACCAAAATTTTTTGACTTTATTTTGAAATTAAATCTTGTTGCCATGCCCACAACCTATTTTCTGCACCACAAGAGAATGTACTTCAAAATATATCCTTTTTTGCAGATTGTGCCATCGATCAGAAGAAACCCTACAACACATGCTATACCAATGTACAGCATTCGAACACATAAGAAAAATAATTTTTGACACCTACAGAAAACCTAACACATCAATTGAAAATATAATTGCTGCATACAAAACAAAATCAATACCAAACATTAGAGCAGCTACTTTTATTCTATATGCTTTTTGGTGTACAAGGTGCACTTTTATAATAGGAAATAACACCAGGCCGATCAGCTCCTTTTGCAACAAATTAACACAAATAAGGAATCGAGATAAAATCATAACAAACCCCCACTTATATGCTGCAACATGGTCACTACTAAAAGAACAATCAATGCTATAACACAACACTAAGTATCTGACAAAAAATACTAGAGAAAAACTTTTTCAATAGCTTCTCAGATTTTTAATTATATGCATACAAGCTATAAACAGCAAAAAGATCATCAAAAAAGCAACTTATACATCAACTATTATGATTTTTTTAAGGACTCATTCAAGTCACAAAAGTTCAAACAACTCAAGAAGCCATAAATTGAACTATATCATTCAAATATTCATTTTTTATGTAACAGAATAAATCAATGTATATACCAAAATTATGTAAACCACTTTTAATGTAACCTTTTATAGAATCAATAAAATGCCTTTTTGAAAGCTAATAATAATAATAATAATAATAATAATAATAATAATAATAATAATAATAATAATAATAATAATAATAATAATAATAATAATAATAATAATAATAATAATAATAATAATAATAATAATAATAATAATAATAATAATAATAATAATAATAATAATAATAATAATAATAATAATAATAATAATAATAATAATAATAATAATAATAATAATAATAATAATAATAATAATAATAATAATAATAATAATAATAATAATAATAATAATAATAATAATAATAATAATAATAATAATAATAATAATAATAATAATAATAATAATAATAATAATAATAATAATAATAATAATAATAATAATAATAATAATAATAATAATAATAATAATAATAATAATAATAATAATAATAATAATAATAATAATAATAATAATAATAATAATAATAATAATAATAATAATAATAATAATAATAATAATAATAATAATAATAATAATAATAATAATAATAATAATAATAATAATAATAATAATAATAATAATAATAATAATAATAATAATAATAATAATAATAATAATAATAATAATAATAATAATAATAATAATAATAATAATAATAATAATAATAATAATAATAATAATAATAATAATAATAATAATAATAATAATAATAATAATAATAATAATAATAATAATAATAATAATAATAATAATAATAATAATAGATCCCGCAGCAAATCTCTGCTGAGGTAAGAAGCAATCGTTAAGTTCTCCGATGTAAGTATTTATTTTTTACTTTTGTTCCAACTTGTTATGCGAAAAACAAACATAATACAGGAAAAATCGAATTATATAATAGATTAATAGTGTTTTTTGAAAAATATCGGTGTGTTTTAATATCTTTTTTAAAAAAAATACTGACTTGAGTCAGAATAAATCATGGCTACTGCCCAGTCAAGCGTGAGCGAATTAAGCACCAATACAAAATTAACAACATCGTTAGTTTCAACATCACCTATTTCGTATGCAAAAGTACTTAAAAGTAATAGCAATACTACAGCACCAACTCAAATACCGCACTTCCGTAGAACAAACACAAATGATATTAAAAATCTTGATCTAAACACTCGAGAGGAAAATCAACCCCCAGCCGCAATCTGGACAAAAGAAACGCTTGAAAATGTGACGGACCGTTTCAGTAATACGGTTGCCTCGGACGTTATTTGAAACATTTCAGAGGTTTTTTCACCAACCGTTAGTACTACGCAGTAACCGATAATCAATGCTCATTATATCGTTTCCCAAAAGCTTTATTATATGAAGCAATCACGCAAAATGCTCTATGGGAAACAATCTCTTGTATCGCCGACCATCCAAATTCTCGATATATAACCATTGATTTTTATACTCAGCAGCAAAAAGAACGGTTTCAATCCACTATTTTAGCACTTGATAATTACGCACTCGTAATTATAGATGAAAACCGGAAAAATATAATTACTGGAGTGCTTAAAAATACTTATCTTAAATACAACGTACAAGATTTTCAAAAAATGATAAACCCGTTTGGAAAAGTAATTGCCCTACAGCCTATATATTTAAAAGACACACCTATACCGATATGTAGTAATCGTTTTGAATTTAAAATAAAACTACATAAAAATGTAGACACCTCAATGATTCCAACACAGATTACAGATCAAGAAGCGACACTCTCTCTTCACATAAGAGGTCTAAAGCCACTTTGTTTTGGCTGTGGACAGAGAGGACACCTAGCAACTCAGTGCGATAACACAAAAAGCAATCACTGTGAACAAACTAAAATCCTCTCCCCAGAACAACCCAGTGATGAAAATAAAATTTATAATAACACTACATCCATTGGCAACCCAATAATAGAAACCGGAAAAAAACAGGTTCAAACACCCACAAACAAAAATAATAATGGATCAGAATTGCCTATCCCAAAGACCAACCAAAAAAATAATAACACAAAAACTAACACAGAAATCCAAGATTCAAACGAAAATAATTCTCAAGAAACCACAACACAAAATACAGCAATTACATCACAGGATCAGCATCTCAATAAAACAAAATGTGTACCAAGTAAAAATCAACAAACAGAAAGTAAACACACACAGTTATATAATGAAAATATAAATCCAGATAATATAAAGATACCAATAATAAAAAAAACTACAATTATAAACAAAACTGCATCAAACATAATGGATGCAATAGAAGCCCCTCTTCCACCTATTCAAGAGAATACACCAGAGGGAAAAAGGAAGCCCAGCAGACCAAGTAAAAATCATGAATCCAAAAAGGCAAAAAAAACAGACCAAAAGCACAACTCATCAGACATATACAATTTAGAAAATGATGAAATAGAAATGGATATAAGCCAACAACAAATGGACACCTGTTCGGTTTCATCACAAATTGCCTGTATAGAGTCTGAAGCAATATTAAATGAAAGAAAAACTGATAATAAACCCAACAATGTCTTAAATATGTATCAGCATCCATCTACTGCAATATAAACAAAAATTTAGTATTAAAAATAAAATAAAAATCAATACCCTGTTAAAAAATTATTTAAAACATGAAGATAAAAATTGGATCTCTCAACATTAGAGGCTTAAATGCCACCAAAAAACTTTTTGATCTCAAAAAATGGTTACATACAACACAACCACACATACTTGGGCTTTTGGAAACAAAAATATACAGCAGCTCTCAAATTGATCCATCAAAATATTTAGTCAGCCAAGGTTTTTGTGCCTGCTCAAGGCAATCATCATCACCATCAGGTGGCACAGGCATAATTATTTCCCACAATTGCCCTTTTGATTCTTTTAAAATTATATATATTGACTCTAATCTTATCATATTAACACTCCATCATAAAAATATCACACTTAACCTAGTATTTGTATATATACCACCAGGCCCCATCATCATCTCCAGAATAATAGCAACAATAAATTCAATGCTTACAGCAACACCAAATCCCATAATACTCCTGGGAGATTTCAACATGACCTACCAATCTTTTGTCACCAAATGGATCCATCAAATAACAATCCCACTTATGAGTGCTGAGGGTTTTCTCCCATCAAACTCAATATCTTTTAATAACAATAGATATAAGTCACTTATTGATTTGTGTTTCTACTCACCAATGTTACATCATTATTTTAATCTTGAACTCTGTCCATCTATAATCTCAGATCATGCTGCTCAGTTCATCACCCTCGACCTAACAAAAATACAGAATACAACAATAGCCCTCCAAAAGACTATGCGAATACTTCTTCCAGCACAAACAACTGAATTCCTATATTCAGAAACATATATAATGCTCCAAAAACTTCAAAACATGTCACTCGATCCAGTACAAAAGTATATAGCATTCACCAATATACTTTCTTTCAACATCAATCATATTACCTGCAACTCAACACCCCCCACCAGATTATTAGCATTGGCAGATGAACTACATAAAAGAATAACCATTTCCAGACCAACTACAGATAATCAAACACAAATTAAAAAACTTACAGAAATGTACAACAATACATGCAATACACTAAAGCAATATGTAGCAATAAAAAAGAAAAAAATATGCCTTACACAACAACATACTTGGACCAGAGCATACATACGGTGGGCATTGGGATACCCATCCACAGTCAGAGTGCCTATGGCACTTGAAATAGATGGTTCTATAACAGCTGGACATAACATGATAAACCCAATATATCAACACTTTAAAAAAAAACTGCAAAAACAAAGTGTGTACATACCAAATGAAGACATATTTGGAGACCCTGAAACAGACACACCAATAACAACAACTGACATTGTATTTCAACTTGCAACAATAACAAACACATGTCACCCAGGACCACAAGGAATTCCCAAATTTGTGTTCAAATATCTTAGTCACTTCACAGCAAAATACCTGTGCGATCTAGCCAATTACATATCCCAAAAAATTTACAAAATACAAAGTCTATACCCAATTGCAATGGTTCCATTTAACAAAAAACCAACAGCAATATCATCTTTATCTAATCTACGACCAATTTCAATGGGACCTTTAGGAATAAAAATTCTTGAAAGAGTGATAAAGGAAAAAATAGAACAACACATACTCCCTGTGTTATCATCAGCACAATATGCCAAAAAGGATCATCCATTGGCCAGGGTGCCTTAATGTACAAAACAATTATTGAAGTAGTAAAAAAAAGAAAGAAATATGCACCAATTATAGTTCAACTAGACATTGAGGCAGCTTTTGACTCAGTGCCTATAGCCAAATTATTAGACGTGCTGAAAAAAACAACAACACCTCCATCCCTACTATATATAATAGCAAATCTGCTACTCAGCCGTGAAATTCACATCACATTGAATGGAAAAAAATCACCAGCCTTCAGACCGAGTCAATCCATCCCACAAGGATCCCCCCTAAGTGCCTTGCTCTTTACAATATATATAAATCCTCTATTAATAGAGATACAGAAAAAAATAAAAGGCATTCAAATTCCAAACACTGCTTTAAATATATCATGCATAGCCTATATGGACGATGTAACCGTTTTCCTCCCCTCTAAAAAGAACCTCCCCATATTACAAGAGATAATCAAGAATTATACCTCAAATTTTAATTTAAAAATTAACACAAATAAAACTGCTGCATGGTCAATATACACAGGCAAGCACTGTACAGAGATGTTTAATGGTAAACCATCTGCTTTCCTTGGTTTCCCATTCTACCTTGGAACCAATGGAATGAGGCAAAAAATTCAAAATAAATTAAAAATAGATGCTGAAAAAATCACAGCCTCACTTGAAAAGTCATACCTGTCAATATATGCAAAGGTAGCACTATTTAATCAACTTATAACTACAAAAATTACATACTATACACCTATAATCAAATTTGCAAAAACATTCATATCTAAAATCTCGTCAATCTGTAACAAACTAATATGGAAGAGAAAGACAGTGGCAATCTCTTTAAAAAATCTGAGCAGACCACCACATAGCAATGGACTTGGACTCCATACAATCAATGTTTTTTACACACAGAAATCAGTAAATCTAATAACAGCAACCATAAAAAGATTTCCAGACCTGGAGTGTGTAATCAGTATAATACCCACAGACAGACCACCCCCTTCATATGGATATCTATCCACACTGATTGAAGAACTCAAGCCAATATACAACAAAATATCACTCAATAATGACAACAAGTATACATACTGGGACATTTACAATATACTACATCCCAACCAGACACCCAATCTACATCCATCAGTTCTTGGAATAGACAACAGGCAACTACTGCAACAATTCAGAAAATGGTCATTAGAACCAAAATTATTCGATTTTCTACTTAAGCTTAATCTCAATGCTCTATCCACAACCCATTTCCTTAGATTTCGTAGATTCTATACCAATATAGACCCCATGTGCGGACTATGTCATAGAGAAGAAGAGACACAAGATCATTTTCTTCATTCCTGCAGTGCCCTAGAAACAATACGTCGCACAATGTTTACCACATACAGAAAGGCTATCATTTCAATAGATGAAATAATAAATACATTTAAAAAAGGCAATAACCCTGCTATTCGTGCAGCAACATACAGCCTTTATGCCTACTGGTGCACCAGATGCACTTTTGCACTTGCCAATAACCCTCGACGCCACCCAGCAACATATTCAATAAAACTAGAACTGTTAAGAAAAAGAGACAGCATCCTAGCTCAACCAGATATATTTGCAGCCACATGGTCACACTTGAAACAGAGATCCAGTCTATGAAATATAAAGACCAATAAGATAGATGATGACATTTTCAACATCAGCATTTTTTCCAACTTTAAAAAAAAAAAAATGCAAGCATAAACTGAACTAGATAGAAGACCAAATTTAAAAACAAGAAGAAAAAAAAAGGATGCAGAAAAGATAAAGACTTATATACTGAAAGTTGTAATTTGTTTTTCATTTGTAAAAAATCAATATATGACTCTGTAACCTTTTAGACTCAATAAAGTTTTGCTTTGAAACATAATAATAATAATAATAATAATAATAATAATAATAATAATAATAATAATAATAATAATAATAATAATAATAATAATAATAATAATAATAATAATAATAATAATAATAATAATAATAATAATAATAATAATAATAATAATAATAATAATAATAATAATAATAATAATAATAATAATAATAATAATAATAATAATAATAATAATAATAATAATAATAATAATAATAATAATAATAATAATAATAATAATAATAATAATAATAATAATAATAATAATAATAATAATAATAATAATAATAATAATAATAATAATAATAATAATAATAATAATAATAATAATAATAATAATAATAATAATAATAATAATAATAATAAAAGGTGGTAAAGAAGATATTACAAATTACATACCTACTTGTCATCTCCCAGTTCTATGCAATTACACTCATCTACAGTGTAGTTTGGAATCAACAACTTGAAGAAACAAGATGGATTTAAAAGTGTTTTTATCACAATGGCTTACATCTAAGTATTGAGATATGTTAGACCAATGAATATCAATTCTTATTATGCTGTGGATTTGTAAGCTATGAAAAGGCATCGATTTCTACAAACACTTCTATAGTGATTAAAACATTGAATCATCAAAATATAGACCCAAGACACTGTCATATTTCAAAAAATATTTATCTAAATTTAATACCAGTGATCAGATTATATGGTAACATTAAGAAGATTAATATTAATGACAATGTATGATAACGTGATTTCAAATCTTCAAAATTTTACAGAAGTTTAACAAGAAGTATTTTGTGAATTAAAATGGGAACAGAATTAAAATATTATCGATATTATTTAAGTCATTTAGATTTTGCAGATGATGTAGTTGTTTTTGCAAATACTGCTTCAGTGTTTTGAGAAATGTTGCAAGATTAAGAAATATTTAGTGATTTTTCTCAGAAGAAAATAAAGACTCATTAATTTGAAGTTTTCAACTACAATATCATGATCAGACTATTAATTCAGATAAAAAGATAATGATTGAAATTAATTAGAGAATTCTATTTGCCTGGAATATTTTTATTAAAAATAAAATTTAATATTAAAAGGAAATATACGTATGTATTTTTTTAAAAAGGTCTTTTAATGGACATGTTTTATCAGTTCTTATTTATAGATCTGAGATTTGGTCACTTAACAAAAAGCAATACAGAGACTTTAGACAACTCAATGAAATATGGAAAGATGTATGTCCAGAGGAATAAGAAAGGATCAAAAGTAAAATGTATGGATATCATTAAAAGAATTAAGAAATTGAAGTGAGACTTCAGTGGATAAATTATTAGAAAAGTTGATAATATATGAACTGTTGAAGTCATATGATGGATCCTAAAATATTGTAAAAGACCTAGAAAGATACCACATAGAAGATAAATGGATAAAACAAAGTTTCTGGTGGATAAAGGAAATTGGTTTAAACTTGAAAGGGCTGGATGATGGTTGAAATTATATGTTGATAATCATATTATTGATTTCTTCATTATTATAAAATCTGGATTATTTATGATGACTTTAATTGCCTTTTTTTTGACCCTTCATTATTATTATTATTATTATATAAATGGCAGTCAATTTCATCATAAATTACATGTCATTTTACCTTTTCCATATATGTATATTTTTAATGACAACTCCTTAATGAATGATTTAGTTTTTCACCATTTTTGTGTCATCACTTACTGCTATATCTTGCACTGATTAGAAACTTAGAGAATTCAAATGACTTATTATCTCCATGGATATTTGCTTCTAGAATGCCGTATTAATGATTTTCATTGAAAGCATATTCTACATATCATTTACTAATATCTATTGCTTTTGATTTTTCCCATGATATGCGAAACTGTGGTTAATAGTACATTTTTTACCTAAACTTATATATGTGCACCTGTGATACAATTTAATTTTAAAGATGTACAAATATATTCAACAGTGATTAGAAAAAATACAGTTCTGAAAAAGAGGAGTACAGTAATTATTTGTGAGGGGGGGATGATCACATGACAATCATATAAATAGGGTCATACTTAAAAAAAAAAAATTCCAAACAAGAAGATTACTTACTATATTAGTACTTTTCATTTTACATAAAGTAAATAAAGATTAAGTTGTGCCTTAAATTTTAATCAAAATTGTTTAAATACAGATGGGGTAAATTCTCAAGAAAAATAAAAAAAAACAGTTGTTGAAAATTTAAAATCGGTTTGTCATCTTATCAACACAAGTGGAGACTTGGAACATATTTCCTAATCTGTAAAGACAAGCTATAAGCCTCATGAATTGATTAATTGATATGGTTATGTTCAGAGAGCTTGGTAAGCAATTGAAATAATATTGCCATGAAAAAAAAATTTTTGTATATATGAATGTTTTAGGTTTTGGTAGTGGCAAGTTAGAGCAATTACACAGTAGAATCCACAATAAATATGCCGTGACATTCATGATAGTTTCCTATTTACAATTTAACAGAGAATCTCAATAGTTTTTAGATTTATACCATAAACATTAATGAACTTCTCATAGGCTTATAACTAATAAGTAGAAATTTATAAAACATAAGATTACTACATTTAGGTATAATTTTTTTAATCCACTAGTTATAACTTTTGTCTTATATATCAAAAAGCATGTATACGTTTGGTATATGTCATATAGATGATAATCTAGTATCAAATATATGCAATAGTCCTGCAAGTTTTCTTGGGTTCTAATATTTTGAGCACTTAAAATTCAGAACCCCAACTAGATCCATATCACATAATTACCATTTTTATGCTTACACAAGCTGCTTTGAGTCCAAAATGAAAACACAATAATGTTTTCAAACTAAGCTCATCTGCTTGTATAGTTGTATAGATCTGAATTCAGTTCAGCATCCATACTTTTGGTGTCTTTGGTTCTTTAATAACTGCAGTCACTATAATCCTATTGGATAGGATTGGTGTTAAACCATCAAACATCACATGATCACAATTCTTTATGCTTACACAAGCTGTTTTTCAGAGAGGCAAAACTCTCCATACACTAGTGCCACTCGGTGCAAGCCAGAGTAATCAATGGATGCTGCTCACTGATGAATACCAAACTCTAGAAATTAGTCTGGGATATTGGATGAGTAGGCACTAGATACAGATTTTGTGCACAAACCTTCCTGCATCCAATGATTACTCTGGCTTGCACTGAGTAGCGCTACTGTATGGAGAGTTTTGCCTCTGTGAAAAACTTGATTCATATGTCTGTGAATTTGCAAATTCAGTGCTACACAGAGTATTAAAAGGCAATATACAGAAACTAATGTGAGAAATTTCATCTGATGTCCAGTGATTAGTCAAGTTTACAATAGATGACTCTGGAGTAGATTAATGGATTAAATTGCTGAATTTATTGTTCTCAAGTTTTAGTTATATTTATACTGAATTTACCTTAATTCTTATAACAAACTTTAATAATGAGGATTTGTGTCTGTTTCATATGTATATTTTCCACTTTTTATTAGTTTTATTTATTTTTTAATAATGACTTATTTTATGGTTTAATGCAATATAATGGGGTGGTAACACAGTTAAAAGGTCTGTCTGAGACATCCAGCACTATAACCTTTTATGAACTTTCAAGCAGTAAATTATTTCATTAGTTAATAAACAATAACTTATCATTAATATTCACATTAGCTAGCTATTTTACCCCAAAACATAATTTGCTTACAGGTAAATCAATCATTAATTATTTCATTAGATCATGATGTAAATATTATAAGCAGGCAAAATACTATTTATATAAGTTGCTATAATTGACATTATTACAAGGAAGGCATGAAATAATATTACTGTGATAATAATTAACTCATTGAAATATACAATAATTTTCTTCAAATATTTATTGAAATAAATAAATATCACCTTTATTTATAGTTATTGTATTCTCTGATATCTCACAATCAGTGCAATTAGAGCTAAGGGAAAGTGGTCAACCTAATTATCTCAATCCAAAATGTTTATCACATAGTTCAACTTTCAGTGCATGATACCTACAATAACAATGTTATTGTCATATCTTAGTCATGTTCTGATCAGCATGAAAATAATCAAACAGATTGTTCTGTGATTTTATTTATTGTTAAAAAATAACTGATACCCATTTCCTGATCAATATTACACATCAGGTTAGTTTGGTCATGATTTTGCTATAAATTTTAAGAACATCTGAGATATTCTCAGATATCTTAAAAGTTTCAAGTTTCAATTGCAATTAAATATCAGTTTTGGGTCAACGCAGGCAAATGCACTAAAGTCTTTCTTTAACCAGTACAATTGGTCATTATGAAAAAGTCTGTTTAACTTTCCTGTAAGATAATACTTTTATATGTCTCTAAATTTGAGATGATACAATAATTTGTTTTAAAAATGCGACAAACAATGGTAAATCAAACAAGACGTGATCAAATGCTTTCTATTTAGTTATAATATTTTCTTGCCTTTGATAGATGACTTAAACGTGCAGATGTAAGAAATAAAAATAAAATAGCTGCCTTAAATACCATCCCCGTGCCCGTGTTATTATAATAAAGCGAGTTATTTTATGATAAAGCCCAGTTGATTAGACTACTTCATGACATAAAAAATAACTCCAAGGTGATATGCGCGAGGTGGTACAATCAATTCTGGTGAATTGGGGTTTGATTCAATTGTAAGAGTGTCGAAGTAAACAATGAATCAGTTTCGGGATTGGTCTACGTCTAAGATGAAATAAAAATTTAAAAACTAAAAAAATCTCAATCGGGCAATAGAATAATTTTTTTATAATTAAGCTGCCATTTTGCGCTCAAATATTATTTGACTACCTGCTCTATATAGATGGCGGTTAATTGCCAACAATATATAATGAACTATTGTTTATAGAAAAATATACTCTGCTGATAATATAGCCTATTTTAATTTTTAATCTACGATGCTGCCCACAAGAGTAATTAATATTCAGAATTAACGTTGTTAATTTTTCCTATTAGCTTAGGTAAAAGTAAAAAAGAATTTTTATTTAAAAATAGTAGAAATTAATTTTATTTATTTAAGCCTAAATTTTTAAAAAAATTAAGAAATTGTAGACAGTTGTACTGTGATTGATCTCATTTCTGAGAAGAGGATCAGGCTTTGACATTTCACAATTTAATAAATATTAATGTCAAATTATTGACATCGAACAAGACAGCCTAGAGCGTTAAAAGGGAACTGCAGCATATTTAATAGAATCAAGTTCAAACAAAACACCTTCTTCTGTCAAATATATTGAAAAATCGTTTTTTGCTGCAAATCTTGACATCTATAATAAATATTTAAAATTAAGATCTCGAAGTATACGTATACAGTGAACACACATCTTTATGTTAAGAGAGTATTCATTACGATGTAGTTGTAAATTTGAAATGCTAAATAAAGAATATCAAACGGTGGCAAACTATTAGCGATAATAGTCAAAATTTAGATAAAGAGTTAAATATGTATGGCGAAAATACCTGATCATCATCATGATCAATAGTTTAATACTGTTTTGATCATGGTTAACAGAAAAACAAAAAGGACAACCTTCTTAAAATACCATCGCCAAATGGCAGTCCCGATGAATAATGATTTCATATTCACTTCTCCATAGAGACTGTAAATGATTACACCAGTGACAGTTGCTGAGAGATAGGATCTTGTATATTTTATACTTTAATAAATCTATGTTAACACTTTTTATTTGTAGTTTTATTATAAACTTTGATAACAAATTCTAATATTTAGGCATTCTTTATGTAAAAAAAAAGAAGTTTTTGCATTATTAAAATAAGTTCATACAACAACAATAACAATAAAAGTAAACAGCCAAAGTATTTCACCTTTCATCAAATAATTGCTCTGCATCTGAATAATATCTACATTGAGTAATGGAGACAAGAGCTAAAAATTCCCCAAAAAACAGCTTTTTTCTTTTACTTTCAAGTGTTCAAACATCATATGATTTTTGAATGACTGCCAATTTATTTTTATTTATTGAATTTTTAGGATGTATTAATTGGATGCTATCATATTTTCTCTAACTCTATATTATTTACAAGTTTACACATGAGCCTATACATTTCCTTTCATTTTTCATTACAATGACTGAATTGGTTATTTCCTTTTTTTTTTGGATTCACTTTTATATAACAGTCTTAGTAATTACATTTTTTGTTTTTATATTTCTTTAATATTGTTTTTCAATTTTTCAAAATTTAAGAATTTCAACTTTCCTACTTATTTTAATTTTCATATTTTATTTTTTCAGATTAAAAACATAATTGCTCCTTTTATTATTTTCTAAAAAGTGGTAAGCAACTTGTCTTCATCATCATCATTATCTTTAATTATTATCAATCCAATGCAGGATGAATGTCTCTCCAAGTTTAATCCATTTTCTCCAATCTTTAGCCTCTCTTCTCCATATCACACTAGAACATTTCTTCATTCCATCCATACATCTCAAAAGGAGTTTCTTTCTAGATCTTTTACAATCTCATGAATTACACTTTAAGATTTTAAATATGCATCTATTATCTCTTCTAGAAATATGTCATGCCCAGTGCCACTTCATTCTTTTAATTTTTTTAATGATTCAGTAATGTGTTGTTTTCTCACCCATGTATTTTGTTTTCAATCCTTACTCCTGATATACATCTTTCCATACTTTATTGAGTGGTCTAAAGTTTTTGTATTGCTTTACAGTCAAGTGTCAAGTCTCTGATCCATAAATAAGAACTGATAAAACACACCTTTTTCAAACATAGGTATATTTTCTTTTAAAACTAAGCTATTTTTATCAAAAGCACTCCATAAAGGTCAATTTTATAATTAATTTTATTCATTATGTTTCCATCTGCTTAATAATCTGACAAAATATTTTTAATTATTAAGTTTTTCTAATTCATGATTATCAATCTTTATTTTCTTCTCCTGAGAAACTTCATTCAAATTATAAATAGTCAAAAGTAAGAGTCATAGATCACATGACCCTATCTCTTAAGCTTGTAAGTTATAAACAATGAGGATTGCCAATTCCTCTACAAGCTTTATGATAAATGCTTAACCAGAGCCAGCACTTAAAATATCTCTGTCAGGAACCCCTCCCCAAACTCCTGACCATGGTTTTGTGCTTTGGCACTCCTCAGAGAGGTGTCAGGGTAGGTTCAGACACTAGATCTAAAAATACCAACCCAAATCCAAGCACTTATCTAATAGTTATCTATTGAGTGGAAAATCTGAAATTTTCAGACATCTACATGTCTTCAAACCCAGCTATCCAACTCAAATAGCTATATGGGGCTGATAGATCTTCAGCCATACCATATATTAGTAGTCTTAGCAATATAAAATTCAAATTAGTTTTAATATTTATTTTTAGACCAATTTTATTATTTTCATTTGATACTTTGAAACATTTTCTGAAGCTCTGAAAAGCACAACCACATCATCTGTAAAATCTAAGTGATGTAAATAATTTACTTTTGCTCTCTTGTTTTAATTGTATTCAAAGTATTTTTTGGTGAGCAATAGACTCAATGTTTTTTTTTTTTTGGGGGGGGGGAGAACAATTAGTTCAGTAGAAGAATAACTTTTTAATGAAAAGTTACTCAGTAATAAGAAAGTTTTTATAATAACAATTGACTCAGTAGTAGAATAATTTCCTAATGACACATAGGTCTATGATATTTTTGGTGAGCAGTTTACCATTAATGAAACAACTTCATAAAGGCTTGGTAGTAGAATAATTTTCTGGGAAACAATACATTCAGCAATAGATTAGCTTTTTATTGAGCAGTTAACTCAGAAAACAGTTTATTAATAATGATTTAGGTTAGTAGTAAAGAAATTATTAATAAGAAATTGACTCAATATATAAAGTAGTTTTTTGGAAGGCTTGATAATAATATGAGATATTGTTGAACTGAAGTTGCTAGTTCAGTACATAACTGAAGAAAGTAAGGAGAAAGTCTGTACAAATGAGATTGCTGTTTTTCAGAAATATCTACCTAACATGAACTTTAAGATGGACAGATTTAACACTATGACAAATCACAATCAGAAAAAAAATATTAATAGTTATGTTAATAAACTGATTGTCAGTAAACAATCATATAAAGACTCAGAATTAGAAATAAAAAAGCAAAAATTGAATTTGTAAAAGTTATTATAGAAAACAAAAGTTATTGCATCATATATTTTCAGCAATACAACTCTTTGCTGAACAAAGTGTCCATCTGTTTCTATAGAACTTCAGGAATACATTTTCCCATGACCATCTACTTTTACAGAGCTGATCTGTCAACCAAGTCAAGTAAATAGTTTGATATAGTGTCTCCACACTCAATTCTAGAAACAATATAAATGCTTTTAAATAATGTGGTCTTTGTAATATAATTAGTTGTTCAAAAAATAAATGATCTTTGGTTTGTGTAATGTTTTCATTGAATTGACCAAACTGAGACTATTTATTTTAATCATCTCAAAATCAATTCAGAAATTTTTAACTCTTGTGGCTTCCACTTAACTATTACACTAAATAATACATGGTACATATAGATATCAATACACTACAATTTATTTTTTGTCATTCTCTCTCTGAATTCTTTAACTCTGTAATCTTTTACTATAAACTGAATCTTTTGATTCTAAGTAAAATAATTTCACACTCGATGCATAAATATATTTCCAATTAAAAAAAATTTTAATACAAATTTGTAAAATATGTAAATTAATATTCACTCTTGTTTAATGTGTATTACTTCTCATTTCTTTTTTTTTCTTTTTTTTTTGCCACTTAAAATTTTTATTTAAAATGATCAATTTATTACTCAAAAAGTACAGGGCAACATTTTATTAAGCTTTTTTATTATTCTGTTCAAAAAAATCCAATTTGAAACTCCTATAATCAAAAAGGGAAAGATGTTACATTTTTATAAAAGTCTTATTTTTTGATTAACTAAGAAAGGAAACCATCGATGTTATAATACAGATTTAATGTGTTAATTAAACTTTTAAGTCAATAAATTATAGGATATTGAGGTCAGCTTTCTTTAAGCTTTATATCTGAGTTAGGTGGGATTCAATCACAGGAATAAGAGTATCAATAAAGACAAAAGTTATTTTAGGATGGCTTTAGGGAAAAAATAATTCATTCCTATTTATAGATCAATAAACAATGGAATCCAGGAATAATGTTTATTTTTTTAAAAAAAATAGACCTGCTTGCTGGCATCTAAAATATAAGTATGTTTAAAGTAACCTATTATAAAAATTTTAAATGTATTCTATCATTAGTTACATATCTTCAGAATAGTATGACAATTGAAATCTATAAATTCTGAGATCTATTCAAACTAGTAAAACAGAATATGAACATTTTGCATGGGTGGTTTGGAAATTTTGCATAAAGATATCTATAAAAATACTGATTGCTGTATTATTTGAATTAAATTCAATGCTAGTTTAGAACCAAGGTGTTGTCCCAGGTTAGCGGGTTCACTTCCTGGATGATGATATGACACATGAGAAAAAAAACTAAGGTATTCCTTAAAGTTGTGGGAAACTGGTGCAGTGAAAAAATAGGGATTCATATATGTGATACCTATAGTTTTCTTAATAGTGATAGTTGTTCACAAAATACATGAATGATAAAAAAGGATGGTCTGAACTGCTGCACTTGTGGAAGGTTGCATTATTGTTGAAGTTGATGAGGATGCACTGATAAAAAGTTTAAAAACTTGAAAATCCTATGTTAATAAACACTCTATCAAACTAAGACAAGCTATATTATGGAGATGGTGAATCTTCAGTAGTCAAATCAAATTTTCGGACAATATATTTGTAACATTTAATTGAAGTAATTTATTCTATTTCATAGTTAAATGAAAATCACTGCATAGACACTATAACTAAATTTGAAATGGTGTGCAATATAATACAGTTGTTTGTTTGGTGTTTACTTTGATAATCCTGGTTGGTCTTCAGAATAAATCCAGAATTACTGTTATAATTACAAATATATATATATATTGTTAAAACTTCTCTCATAATCTAAAAGTTCATAATATGAACTCTGATTTCAAAATAGAGACCATGTTTTGGCATGTAGTGGTATGTTACTAACAGGCAGCTTGGAGAAAAGTTATCATTAGAATCTCCTAGGATTTTTAATAAAGTACATTGTATAATAAATAGTCAAAATAAGAGTCGTCGATCACATGACCTTATTCTCTTAAGCTTGTAAGTTATAAACAATGAGGATTGCCAATTCCTCAACAAGCTTTGTGTTAAATACTTAGCCAGAGAAGCATTTAAAATATCTCTGTCAGGAACCCCTTCCCAAACCCCTGACCATGGTTTCCTGCTTTGTATATTTTTTTAATTTTATATTTAAAAAAAGGATTACCTTATATGGATTTTTGATATAGCATTTTAAAAAAAAGCTTTTTCTTAAAATCCTATAAATAAATGAAGACATAGTCAACTAAATAATCTTATACAATAAATAACAAGCATTTACTAATTTAAGGTAATTACTTTATTATCATTTTTCAAATAGTTTGTTTAATGCAATTTATTTTTAATTAGCATGTGAACTGACATTCTAATTTCGGCAGAACATTTTAATTAAAAGTTATGCAACATATATAATATTTATCTATATAAAGTTTGATACATTAAAGGTATTCCTTTTACTGTTACTGTTTGTTAAGGATTTTACTAATTTAATAAAAAGTCAACAAACCTTAATTGCACGTGCATTTTGCAAACTTCTTTAACTAATAGAAGTTAATTAATTTTGAAGCAGTATTTAATTTAGTAATTAAATTAGTTTCTTTTTTTTTTAAAAAACATTTAATAGATAATTAATAATAATAATTTGAAGATATACGTGCTTTTATTGAAGATGTTGTGGATTACCAATCTAATGTTTCCAGAAGCAATAATAAATGAATTCTTCATTGGTAGTCTTAATCTAGTTTTCCTTCTTTTTTAAATACGTTATCACTATTACGTCACGTATGTACATATATAGATAGATAGATGAATGGATGGATGGATACATGGATGGAAGAATGGATAGGTAGATCTATAGATAGAAAGATAGATACTTAGAGAGATAAATAAAGAAAATATAGGTAGGTAGGTAGTTACATAGGCAGATAGATAGTAATTAGGTAGATAGATAGATGGGTAGACAGACAAACAGACAGACAGACAGATAGATAGATAGATAGATAGATAGATAGATAGATAGATAGATAGATAGATAGATAGATAGATAGATAGATAGATAGATAGATAGATAGATAGATAGATAGATAGATAGGTAGGAAGGTAGGTAGGTAGGTAGATAGACAGACAGACAGACAGACAGACTGACAGACAGACAGACAGATAGATAGATAGATAGATAGATAGATAGATAGATAGATAGATAGATAGATAGATAGATAGATAGATAGATAGATAAAAAAAAGGATATCTGCTAATAATTAACTATAATATTAAATATTCAGTTTTAAAAGAAAATCAAATTGTTTCTCATATTTTATTAAATGTACTTTTTTGGTAAATCAGTCTAATTTTAATTAAAATGAACAAACGGTAAATAATTTTACATTTGTAGGTAGACCGAATTAATGAATAATTTTAAAAGAGAAAATAACTATTATGTTAATTATTTGAAGAGAAATGCATCTTCTAAATATATCATTAAATGGAAACTAAGAGATTAAAGAAATCTAAAGGTAAAATAATTATCCACGTTTGGAATAATAGCTGTCCTATTGTTATCAAGGTTTTGCTGAGAAATAACTCTGTCTGCATTTGAAAAAAAATTACTTGCACTGGAAAATTATTGAGTTCATGCTAAAAAACAATTAAGTCAAATTAAATTAAATAAAAAAAAAACTATAGTATTAAAAATAATAAATATTTTTGAAAACTTAGAATACTTATAGGTCATCGCAGCTGCCTTGTTAAGCAAGTCGTTGTTTGCAGACGGTTGTGGGTTCGCCTCCCGGACGATGCTATGACATAGGAAAAAAAATTATTGAAAATGGATCAAATATTACAAAAACAGAAGATTGGATGGAGAAATAAATAGTCTTTGCTCAATTCCAATAATATATAACATAATCTGCAGAAAGAATTATGGCAATTTTTTTTAAAAACAGTGAATAAAAATGTTTCAGAAAAATGTTGATATTATAGAAAATTTTAGAACTGATGGAAGCACTAGAAAAGAATTTAGAAAAAATAAAGAGACTTTAGTGGATATTTTTAGAATTTTGTAGAAAATGATTCAAACACAAGTGTAGTGCCATAAGCTGAATACAATGTTATAATGAAAACAAACAGGGATCTGAATTTAGTTGAGTAACTTAAAATAGATGTGTCAGAAGAGCTGAAAACTACAACAATGGAAAACTTCCACAATTATTTATCTATAAGACAACACATAGTTCTAGGAAATTTTTAATAAATGTAGGTGATAAAATGATTTAAAATTTATATGATATTTAAAGTTAATTCACCTTAGATGAGTTAATTAATACACTATACAGGTTTAAACCTATATATATATATATATATATATATATATATGTGTGTGTGTGTGTGTGTGTAATATACATGGGATTCGATCTCAGACTTTCACACTGACCCACATGATCACACACATGTTGAAAAAATAAATCAACCACCAATATAAGTATTTTGTGCTAAACCAGCACTCATCAATTGGTCTAGATTACCACCTCCACACATATATATATATATATATATAAATCAGTTCTCAGTTTATATTAAGATAGCCAATTTTCATACTTTAATGGACAGGCTTCAAACTACTCCAACCCACAACTCTTCAACCTTCCATTTCATTAAAAATCTGATGATGGAATGTTCAAAACCCACATTAGTGCTAAGGTTGTCAGCCTACACATGTTGACATTTAGTCATTCTGACCCCTCATCTACAAGAGAATAATCCATTTTTACATAGATATGCGAGAGATGGGCAGACCTTTGACACACTATGTTTCAATATGTAAATTAATATACTATACAGACTTAAAACCAGCATATATATATATATATGTAATGTATGTGGATTTGAACTCAGACTTTCACATGACCCTCAACTCTCCATGCCATCTCATATTGCTGACTCACTTGATCACACACATAGTGAAAAGATAAATAATCACCAATATATGTATTTCATGCTAAACCAGCACTCATCAGTTGGTCCAGATCACCATCTCCACACATATATACAATCAGTGCTCAGCTTTATATTAAGATAGCCAATCTTCATACTTTAAAGGACATGCTTCAAACTACTCCAACCCACAACTCTTCAGCTTTCCATTTTATTGAAAAATCTGATGATGGAACATTCAAAGCCCACATTAGTGGCAAGGTGAAATAGGTATATTGGTGATTTCAACATGTGTGTGATCAAATGGGTTCACAATATAAGATGGCATGGAGAATTGAGGGTCATGTGAAAGTCTTAGATGAGTTAAGTAATATTGCAGGTAATTTCTAAAGTTTGTTGTCAAAGGATTTCTATGCCTGTGTTACATCTATTAATGATATGGAAGAAAAGTAAAATGATATGGTTTTGTGGGTACAAGATAAATGTATGACATATTAATAATACAATTTTTGCTACTAATGTTACAAAGTCTAAGACTGATATAGAAACTAACAGTTGTTGACATTGAAACCATACACGAAAAGGAGTTTAATACAGAAACTGCAGAAGAAGCAATTTATATATTGTGCCCTTGTCTGTAGATCATAGGTAGGGTAGAAAGGTCAATTATGAAAAAAATTTTAAATTTTAAGTTATATTTAAGTGATATAAAAGTAATAATAGATTTGTAATACAATTTTAAGCTAAAATACCTAACAGATAACAGTATAATAAAGTATTTTAAAAAATAAACAGTTAAATAAAGTTTTAATATCATTGCATATGGTTGTGAGAGCTGGCCATACAAAATAACACAGCTATAGATAGTTAAAATTATTGTAACAATTGGAATATAATATTTAGAATTAACAGATTAAATAAATGAAATATAATCTTATAATTAGTCAAAATTAATAGGGTATATTTTTTATTAATAAACTTTGGGATGGTGAGAATTGTATTTAGTACTATAAGTTTCAATTTATTTTTCAAAATTTAGAAAGTACATTAGTTTTGGTAATTTAAACCGAGACATAAATAAAAGATCATTTTTGTAAAGTTAATAGACACGTGATCGTATATTACATGCTTTCACGCACACACACACTTGGTAGATAATAATAAAGTTTGTGAATTTAAAACTAGATATAATTGCCATCCATCATTAAAATTAAAAGTTAAAAATGTTATATATTGTCTTAATAATTATTTTAAAGATCAAAAAATAAGTTTATCAAACTGTAATTTAATTTAATAATATTAAGTTAAAATAATATTCCAGACATTACGTCATAAATATTTATTTAAAAGTACAATTTATTATCCCAATATAGAATGACTAATATTGTTCGCGCTAAAAACAAATATTGACCAATCAACGGATTTAAATTGGCAAGAAAAAAATCTAAGATAGACAGAAGCGGGAGACGGAATGTGAAAGTTGAAGAGGACGGTAACCTTTTTGAATTGCTTATAACATCAAAGCTGAAAAAGTAGTTTAAATTTATAAATTAATAATTATTCTAAAGTTAGTCTTTAACAGATAATATAATCTTGTATCCAGAAAGATGATTTGCTAATTTCTATGTGATCTTACCAGTGGATTTATTCAAATTTGACCATTCATACTACAGTAAAGATGGAAATACCAAAAATAATAATTGAAATAATTATTGAAAGAAAATGAGTGAAAATTGTATAATTTTTATGTTATTCGTGCTCAACCAGAAACTAAATCCTATAACGCTAAAAAAGAAAAGTAATACAAAGAAGACGCTGTGTGAAAATATAAGAAAGAAAATATTTACTATTGAGAGAATCTTATGACGAACATTTGTTTTATAAGTACTTAAAACTAAGTCATATTTCTCTATGAGAAAAATCATAGTATATGTTCAAGTAAATATAAATAGGATGAGGAAGAAAAATATGCTATATTAAAGGAAAACATTATTTAAAAAATATAATTTCCAAAAGTAAAAAGTAGGAGAAAAGCCATAGTCCTGTATAAAGTGCTATATAAATTTACTAAGAGGAACCTAGATTTTATCTCATCATAGAAAAGAGGAAAATATAATTAAATGGAAGAAATATTGTTTAAACAGAGATAAAATTAATCACTAAAGGAGGAAAATGGATCCATGGAAATAAAGAAAAATTTATTGAATTTTCTAAAATAAAGTACAAGATGCATCGAGGGAAAACCAAGCGCGCGGGGGAAAAGAAGAAAAAATTAGCAGACTATATAAAGGAGATATCAAGAATAAGTGGAAAAATATGAAGAAAACTAAGGATCATCGTCTAAGAAGAATTAATAAACATAATTAAAAATTTTAAATAGAACATTAAGTGACTAAAGAAAATAAAGTATATTTTTTTTTTATTTAGCTTTGCAAGGAACGATTTTCCAAGCGAATCCAACAAAGATGTATCGTAAATATAATTTTAATATTTTTTTTATTGTATTTAAAGTATAAAATTTGAATTAGCTTAGGGAAACATATAAACATAAATTTTATAATAGTTATAATTAAAATATGAGCTAATGGAATGAGAGAAATATTAATAATAAATAAAATGTGTGTATGGAAAATGTTAAATACCTACTAGAAGTCCTGGAATGGAGAAGTTTACAAATACGATCCAGAGGATAGAGATCGTTGGTAATTTTAATATTATTGGTAATATGTAATGTAATTTTTTTTATAGGTCATCTATTAATGAATGAGGTATGAACGATGTTAAAAGTTATAAGTACACATTTATCCAACATCAAACATATATTTGAGAGAGTAGTAAAACTTTAAAAATGTGCATGCAATAAATAATCTAAAATAATTAATAATAAGTAACATATTAATTATGTGATTCTTTTGAATTTTATATTGAAAATATCCAAATAGTTTAGAACAATAGAGATAGAAATGTACGAGAAGTATAGTAAAGAATTTTCTTAAGAATAGCTGTATAGTTATATTAAAAATGAATTTTATTATTATTAGCAAAGTAGACAGAGAATTTGTCGATGTAATGAAGAGATGAATCTGAAGAAATCAATCAGATAGTGACTTGGGAGTACTGATGTCAAAGGAAACCAAGAGGATGTTTTATTAAACTATAAGGAATGAAATATGTGGATCATAATTATTTGTGTGACTTCAGTGTAGATAACTTCGCCCTACAACTGAGCACATATATTCTGGACAGTGTTTTTTACATATCTTTGAAACTTTCTGATGTGATGAAGCTGAAGAAATAGCTTTAGCATCCTTCCAATATTAGAGGCAGATAGACAGATAAAAGTCACTCCTCTATGGCGTCCTTAAATTCACTGTGCCATGATTGTCAAAGTTTTATAAAGGATAATATCTTGTTTATTTTGATCCAACGCATTTATATCTTCGCTATCTTGATTTCATGAAAATACATCGTCAGATCGGAAGAGAAATGATACATAAGATAGAAAGTAAGTTAGATAGTAGTTATGTAAGAATAGTTATTTACTAGAGTAAAGTAGAATTGTATAAGTCCAAAGTGAAAGTATAAGTATTATAAAAGATGAAGAATCATATGATATAATTTTAAAACCAATTGCTAAACTGATATAATTTTAAAAGAAAAAAAAAAAAAAAACCTTAGAATTAAGTTTTAAAACAATAATAAGATTTTAAAATATTGTACGTGAGATTTAGTAAAAGAGATTGCATGTTTATTTGGAAAATGAGTTAAAAAAAATGTATAACAAAAAATGTGTATTTTTACATAGTGTGTGGATAATGTTAATTGCTATATAAAGTTAAGGATGGGATCAAAATTTTATCAGTAATTATATTATGATTGATAATAAAAGGAACATGAAAATATCATAAGGATTAAATTCTGTAGGATTCCATACTAACAAGAATAAGTATAATTTTGTAATTTTTGTATAACTTTACATAACAGTAAAGATCTTATAGAAATATAATTTTGAAATTATAAGGACATAATGTCAAATAGAAAAGTTTAATGGATAGAAATTTTGTGTATTCAGCTAAGCTCAAAACATGTATCCAATAATAATAATATTGTAAAATACTTTTGTAATTATTAATGGTAAAAGGGTAAAATAAAATTCGATAATAATAATGTTAAGACATCAACGGGTATAAATAAAAGTTTGTGATAAGTAAATAGGGATATCCGCTGTAAATAATGTACAAAGTGTTATTTGTTATAATGTTAATAAAATGTTATAAAATTTTATTAGTAAGCTTTGTGTCTTGGTTGTTGTTTTTCCTACACATGAAATGCATGAAATCACAACGCACGTTTATAATTAAACATATTTAAGATTTTGCACAAAATAAATAAACATTAGAAATTTTAATAATTTATTTTATTTTATTTACGTAATGAAATGAAAGAAGTATAATTAGAACAGATATGGTCATAACTTGATTGCCACAGTATTTAAGTAAAATATATGCAAACGTTACCACATAACTTTTGATTATCGGATTGATAAATATTACCACGAAAATATTTAATACATCTAGAAAGAAAAGAAGATTATATTATTTTATTATTGTCATTGTTCTTATTAATTAGTTATTCGTTACGTAGTGAACTATGACATAAAATTCCCTTATCATAGTTTACTATGGCAATATGAAATCAGTTTTAATTACAATTTATGAACCTGAGATTTAGTTATTTATTTACTTATTGATTTATCTATTTGATTTGATATGATTTGATTAATTTAACTCTATTTTATTTAATTAATTTATTTTATGTGAGCTAGAATTTGATTAAAAATATTAAGATATGATAAAAGTTTAAAACAAACTTTACAAATTTTTTTATATGTTTTTTATGCCATTGGGATAGTATCTCAATGGTCTTGCGTCTTGTTCCTTTGTCATTGCTCCAGGTCTCATGGGAATAATAAAAGATATTTGTGTTGATTTATTTCATAGACACGACTAGATTTTATAAAATTCTGAGCTAGTAATTGTTTTATTTAAATCATAATAATATGTTTAATAGACTGAGCTAAAGAACCCGGAATTATTATTAATATTAATTGTTATTGACCGGAAATAAATAAGTAACGAAAATCCGGAATAATTAGTATACTCTTGGCATGTTGTTGATAATATTATTATTATGGAGCAAGAGAGGGAAGGTTACAATATATATGAAACATTATAAAGCAATTCAAAATGTATGTCAAGTTGCATTAATAATGTTATAAAGATTCTACTTTTTTTGCAAAACTTGAAGAAAAGACTACAGTAAATGTATAGATTATGGGAAAATTTAAAATAGATGTCATAAATATGAAAGAATATGATGCTGATGAAACAACTGTTAAAAATTTCTGCAAGCATTTTAAAATGAAGACAAAAACTGCTCACAAATCCAATATGATGTGAATAAAAGTGCAATGTATTTAAAAAAAAAAAAAGAATATTCTAGAAGAGCAAAAAAAAAATAAAGATAACTTCTCAATATTTTTTGACCATGAGAAGCAGGCTGGTCAGGTGTTTGAACCCTGCAATCCCAAAATAGTGTTCTTCGAAGCCAACTGATTGTAAAAAAAAGATCAAGGAGGCATATTTTATTATCAATGATAACAACACGATCAATAGACGTGACATGTGTTTTGCTATTTCATGAAAATGGACAAATTAAATTACATACGCAATTGCATACATTATTATTTAGTAATATTACAGCAGTAGCTTATAACCTATTTTGGCCATGAATATGAGGGAAAACCTTGAAAGTACTAGGCCCAGATTAATTTAATTGTTTTTTGTTACTATTGACAGCTTTTTCTTCAGCGTGTTAAAGCGCTTATATATACTAAAATATTTATAGAAAAGTCACTGCAATAAATTTTATAAAAGTTTGTAATATACCCTGAATATGTGTCAAATGGCCAAATATGTGAACTTTTATAAGGGACCATTTAACAACCATAATGTGCATGATTTTATTTCATGTGACAGAAACATTTTGAAATTCTGGAGAGTTTTTACAATGCTATGGGAATGTGTCATAAAATTAAGTATAAAACAAATTGTAAAGGATCATATAACACTGCCATTTGCTATATAATAAAAGATTATTCACTTATATGTTTGAGATTCATAAATATTCATACAAACTCTCAGAATGTACTGCAAAACTGGCACAAAAAATATTTTCCAATGCTCATATAATATTCAAAACATCTGTATCTTAATTAATTTGTTTGTGTGTGTGCATGTGTGTTTGAATATAAAGACTAGAGTATGTGACTTTTAAGTCATATGTCTGTTAATATTCTGGCAAGTTTAAAAATAAAAAAATTACAACTACTAATATTAAACTCTTTAATTTTAAAAAAACAAAAACAACAACAATGCGTTTATATAACAACTCTACAAAGAAAATCAAATTGTTTCAAATATTATATTAAATGTGGGTTTTTTTTAATAAACCTATCTTATTTCAAGTAAAATGAAAAAATATGTAACAATTTTGTATTGGTAAATAAAGTAGAATATTAAATAAACTAATTAATAAATTTGGAAAACAAAATCATTGTGTAACAAATATTTAGAGAATCTTTCGTTTTCAGATTAAAATGTGTTTGGTGGAGAATTTGGAAAAGACATAAAAAATTAAATTATTGAAATGTTTTTCAATTTGATATCAGAATAGTTTTTAGTTAATAATACTGTTTTCCAGATAATACAAAGATAGAGTAAAAAGATATAGCTGAATTTGTTCTATTGTCTTAAACCAAAGCCATACAACCAGAAATCTTTCTATGCCCAAAAAGGTGGTTATCCTACCCTCATCATATTTTTGCTGATCATTAACATGCTTGCATATGAAGGTGACCCTTGGAACTTCATTAGTTAAAGCCATGAACTATCAATTATTTAACTGAAAAATTATTGGATTCAAGTTAGAAAATAACTAAACCAAATTATGATACTTGAGTACTAAACCTTCAATGTAGGTGGGATAGGGGAGATAGGAGGACCTTTTCACACCTACAATCAATGCATGATGTTGTGATGATGTCATATTAAAAAAATAGTCCTACAATGGTGACATTATATTGGACATTTTTATTTTTGAAGTGAAAATTTTTTCTACAGATTGACATTTATGACCAGTTTTGGTATTAATTTCTTTATATATATAAATACATCTGCATTTATTAGCAGTTTTTGCTTTAATTTCTTTATTTAAAAAAAAAAATCAACATTTATTACCAGTTTCCCAGCATTCTCTCTAATCAAGTGGTTTCATTTTTGGAGCAAAATTTTTTACTGAAGATCTCCATTTTGTTGGTAATGTACTTAATGTATTTTTATACAAATTACTAGAAATTTTTGCTTCACTTTCTTTATTAAAAAAAGCCATTTAAAAGCCTAAATCATTAATTGTTCATTTGGTGTGTGTGTGTATTAATTAATATGTCATTTTTTGTAGTTTTTGCTCTAATTTCTTTATTAAAAAAAATCAGTGCCGATATATTATGCACTTGGCGCCATTTTGAATTTAAAAACATTGACATTTATTAGCACTTTTTGCTTTAATTTCTTTATATTGAAACAGACAGGTTGTTTCACATATATAATTTGAAGTCCCCCCCCCCTATTTAAAACTGTTGAGATAAAATTAAAAAATTCTGGCACAGTTTTCAAAAATAAAAGTTAAAATGAACATGACAGCAATTTAAAAATTAATATTTTAAAATATTAAAAAAAACTGTTCAAGTGTAGTATTTTGCAAAGTTTAATGTTTACAGATTATCAAAAAGAAGGCTGTAATTAACAATTAATAAAAAAAAAAAGATTGTCGTGGGCATAAAAATCAATATATATTTTTCAAAAACATCAGATAAGTCATTGAAATATGTTTCCGCCAAAAATAGATGGCCAATGAGGAAAGAAAATAAACACACGGACCTCTGAGAAGATTGGTGTTAGGTCATTCCCAAAACTGAGAGATAAGAAAAGCATAAACAATTAATCAGGGAATAGAGATAGCTTAAGGAATTTTTGTAGCAGACATGATTAGAAAGCATCAAGACTATTATTAGTGAAACTCATATTATATGACTACTAGCCTAACAAAGCTTGGAGCATTGTGAATAATAAAAAGAGGGAACCTGGAACTAAAAAAATATTAAATGAATAAACAAGTGGTTAAAATATTATATCTGCCCTCAGTTCAGTTATGAAGTAAAATAAAATCAAGGCCTGTAAACTGACCATCGACTTGTTGAGCTCTCAGAACACCCCTTATTGATTGGAAAAATTATAGTGAACCGCCAACAGATGTAGGTTCAGGTAGGGAAATTGTATATCTTTTATAGCCTTTTATAATATGTAAAAATATTTTGTAAATTGCATTTCTTAAGTTAAAATAGAATATAATGAAATGTTGCTTTTAAATTGATTGATTGTAAGTAATACAAAAAGGAAATATATTTAAAAATGGAATGCAGTGGAGTAATAGATGAAATAAAAATATTTTGTAAGATATGTTTATTAAGATAATCTATGATTTAATAAAATGTCATTTTCTGGATTGATTGATTATTAAAATGCTTCCAAATAATAAAAATACTATTTATTCTGAATAATGGTTATTATTTTATATAAAAAAAAAACTTTGATAGAATGAATTGCCTCTGGAACCACACATTCATAAATTAAGGAAATATTTATATATGTGAATTAAGGAATAATAATATAATGTTCTTCCAAATAATGACTTCAAACTGTATTGATATGATGAATAAGTTGTTCAAACCCACACTGAATATATTAAGTAATAATAAACCTCTTTCAAATAATGACTTCAAACTGTATTGATATCATGAATAAGTTGTTCAAACCCACACTGAATATATTAAGTAATAATAAACCTCTTTCAAATAATGACTTCAAACTGTATTGATATGATGAATAAGTTGTTCAAACCCACACTGAATATATTAAGTAATAATAAATCTTTCAAATAATGACTTCAAATGGTACTGGTATGAGGAATAAGTGGTTCAAACCCACACTGAATATATTAAGTAATATTAAATCTCTTTCAAATAATGACTTCAAACTGTATTTATATGATGAATAAGTGGTTCAAACCCATACTGAGTATATTAAGTAATAATAAACCTCTTTCAAATAATGACTTCAAACTGTATTGAATTGGTGAATAAGTGGTTCAAACCCACACTGAATATATTAAGTAATAATAAATCTCTTCCCAATAATGACTTCAAACTGTATGGATATAATAAATAAATGGTTCAAGCCCACACTTGTATGATATGTAAAATAAAAATAAATACTTGGGATTCCTGGATTAAAACACATATTTCTCAATACCTGGATTAAAATAAGTACTTCAAAATACTTGGATAGAATAAATACTTCAAGATACCTAAATAAATTAATTACTTCTATACACATGGATATGTATCAATGCAGATGAGGGAGCTTCAAACCTAGAAGGACAATTTCCACTCAGGAACAATCAGAAAAACATCCGTAATGTGCACATGGATATGAAAACAGCCAGTACAGAGACTGTCAGCAAACTTTTCATTTCTCTTCTTTAAAAACTTTATAAGTCATATTGTTATTAAATAAAATTATTGTTTTAAAATAAATAATACCTTTTGTCAATTTCATTTACATCATTCATCCATTTATGCACTGGTTCACAAAAAATATTATGTCTCCTGAGCTATGTTCGGCATAACCAGATGATTGTAAGTAAGGTTGTAGTGAGATGGAACTCTAGTGGTACCATTTGGGAAACCAAACACATAAATTTCTAGATGCTTCCAGTCTCCATGGCACTACATCCTCTGATGAGCAGGAAATATTGTTGTAGGGAAGTAACATCTGCATTGGGGAATGCCAATCAATGGTTCCTTTCTGCAATATTCTCATTAGAAAATATTTACAACTGATGTAAAGAGGTTGTATGATTTTGTCCGGTTATAATATATAAAAATAAATCCATGTTTATTAGCACTTTTTGCTTTAATTTCTTTATTAAAAAAAGCATCGATGTTTATTAACAGTTTTATGAAAATCCCAGCATCCCTTGCAATCAAGTGATTTCATTTTTGAGTGAAAATGTTTACTGAAGATCTCCATTTTGTTGGGAATGTATTTTTATACAAATTACTACAAGTTTTTGCTTTACTTTCTTTATACAAAAAAAAAAGATTATTTAAAAGTCTAAATCATTTACTTTTCATTTGATGTATGTGTAATATTCTTTATATATAAAAAAAAAGATGTTTAAAAGTCAAAATCATATACTGTTCATTTGGTGTGTCTTTTTTAATAGTTTTTGCTTTAATTTCTTTATAAAAAAAAATAAAGATGTTTAAAAGTCAAAACCATTTATTGTTCATTTGGTGTGAGTGTATTAATTAATGTCATTTTTTGTAGTTGCTTTAATTTCTTTGTCATTTATTAGCATTTTTATGAAAATCCCAGCATCCTTTGCAATCAAGTGGTTTCATTTTTGGTGTATATTTAAACTATATTGAATTTTATAATGTATTTTTAAATCATGTTTGGTGTATTTTGAAATCATTTATTGTTCGTTTGATGTATATTCACTTATTTTTAGTCCTGCAACACAGAGCATGTATTAGACCTACTGTGGCTCTTGACATTCGCATTACATGTTTTGTTTTTTTGCACAAGAAAGATCCGTGTACACATTTTGTTTTTTGATGCAAGAAAGATCTGTGTGCATGTTCTGTTGTTTTTTTGCACAAGAAAGATCCATGTACATGTTATTTTGGTCATGTCAGCAGCACTGGATTGATACGAATGTGAACAGGCACCTAAAGGTCTAATACATGCACCATGTTGCAAAAGAATATAGTACATGAAGTCTCAAAAAAAACTGGTACCATGTTTTAAAATATTGTTTGATTAATAATGTCACAAGTATTTTCTGTAAAGGATGCACATGTGTTATATATATATGCCATTCTCTCATGAAATCTAGATCTAATTCATTCTCCTTTTTGTTTTTATTTTGATTATTTAAATTATTATTGTCATTTATACTTTGAACTATGATCATCATCATTACAATTGACATTACCACATGATCACTTAATCATCAACATAAATTTTAATCACACATAGATAGCTTTCAAAATATGAAAGCTGGCATCCTCCATCACATTTGTATAATATTCAATTACATATTTATATATATTTGAAAATTATATATAAGGATAAATATTACATTTTATTGTGTTTAAATTCTCTACTTAAAGGTCAGTGAAATAACTAGGCATATATAGTTAAAGTTATAAACTTTTACTTATAATAAATATCGAAGTATTACATGCAATATTACACAAATTTACCATAATAAATTTTAGCTAGAAATGGAAATTAATAATGTAAGTAATATTGAGTTGCAGTTTCAGCAGTGATATTTGATTATCAATTTATAAAGAGCTATAGCTAATGGTGAACCTATGCTTTGAATTCACTTAATGACAATGTTAATACTATATTTATTATCAGGATAGGTTACCGTGACTGTAATCACATTGTTTGTGATGATTATTGGGATGTAACTGGGTTTAAACTCAGAGCATCAGATGAGATTGGAGAGGTGTGGAATAATTCAATTTTGTTTGTAATTATTACATCCACAGCAAACATCATATTTAATTATAGTGTTAACTTAATATTTTTATTATTATATTATTACATGACATTTTAACATGTAAAGTATGAATTAAATTGAAAATTACTAATTCCAACTGTAAAAGAAAGCATAACGATAGTCTCATTAAGCTATTCAACATGTCATCGCACATTTGTAATATAATGCATTCACACACACACATTTATATGCAAGTTTTTTGAGTACTCTCATATTAGACTGCAAAGTGTTAGACCTGCTACACTTTTTCACATTCATATCAATTCTCTAATAACTTTCTAATCTTGTGATCCGACCAAATGACATGTACACTTGAATCTTATACAAACTTAAAATGATAAATTCATCAAAATGGGCCAAGTGTACATAATATTTGCATAAGATTTACAAAGTTATTGTGTAGTCTAAATACATATGTGAAAAGGTGTAGCCATTCTAATACATGACAGTAATTGCACTAGACTAAATCTAACAATATTAAAAATATTAATTTCTAACAATACAAAAAATATGAATTTTACACAAAAATAAATCTGAAAAAGTTTTATACACTTCCAAAATGTTACTTTAAATACAGACAAAACAATCACTAAATTACAAAATGCTTAAAATATACACATACAGTACTTACCGTATATAATATATAACAGGAATTGTCACAATGAAACAATCAATTCATCTGTTAGCTACTTTATTTTAAGTGGATTAAATTTTGTTTCAAAATGGAGATTAAAAGTAACATTTTTTATTTTTTCCAAAATGGATACTCTCTTAACACATGATTGTGCAATATAACGTCTGTATGGGATCTTCACCATAAAATGCTAATAACTAGTAAATATATATTTTTTTCAAAACCAAATTTAAAAAAATTAAAATTACTACAATTTTATTATTTCTTCAATGGGGTGGACTAATTTTTTTGATGTCATCCAGTATGATTCACATGAAAATGCTTGATAACTGGCAGCTCATAATACAGCAGTTTTATAGACTTTCCAACAGTCCAAATAAATTGTCGATTCCTCTTTCACATTTTATTTGATGGCTTCCATCGGAGTTGCCACTGTTCTCATGGTGAAACTCTCATCAGTTTCTCTGCTATTTAGATTGGTGTATTTTTTTCTTTTTGTGCAAAAGGCTCTCATCAATTTCAATGATTTTATTAGGGCCTCCAATTTTACATTTTTTATTTCTCTGCTAAACCAAGCTCTGTTTTCACCTTTCTACGGGTGTTAATTTGCGAGTACAGCTATAAAATAAATTGGATCACCATCAAAAATGGAATTCTGTAACCCTCCAACCACGTTCCCTCACAAAAGCCTATTCTAATATTAGATCTTCAAACGTTACAATGCTTATTGCTTATCTGAAGTGTGGCTATACTCAACCACATTGATCTCAGTAGCAGGTAAACTCCAAATGTTTATTTATCATTTTGTACTGTTTTTTTTTTTTAAAAAAATGTAGTATTATTCAGAAAATTGGAAAAAAATAAATCAGTACTGAAGTAAAAAACACTTTGAGAAAAACTTGTCTGAACAAAATCTAGACAATAAATGAAAGTGTAAATTTATCACATTATTGCATAAGATTGGATGAGATCACAGAGTTATTTGATGGGATTGCAAAGCTAGACATTTATCATGAATGTGAAAAGATCTATCATCTCTCCTATGTTGCAGAACTAATATGTAAGTACTGTTTTGTGTTTTGTTTTTATCGGTACATCTTTCACCTTTAACTCAATCCTATCACACTCATTCATTAGCCTAGAAGTCAGATCAACTTATATATGTTTGTTAATACTTGACAATAAAATGTAATTAATATATTTATTTAAAGTTACATGCAGCAAAGAGAAATCAAATATAAATTTTAGTAAGTTAAATATTTTAAAATATTTGTAACATAATAGTGTAACATCTTTAAATATACAAATTTAAAAAATCATAATAAAAATACAAATCTTGTTTTGATAATCACTTGCACTTTTATAACTCTTTTTTCTTTAGATATACAAATTTAAAAACAATATGTATTTTTTAAGAAGTTATGCTTCATCAATTTGCTAAATATGAGACAATTAAAGTTTCGTCATAATTTATACTGAGACTAATATGTAAGCTACTGTGAGAGTATTTTATGCTGATACAATATTTGTTAATAATATTTATTAAGGCAATAAACCTTTAAGCATGTGCGCTTGAAAATGCGATGGTAGGGACCTCTATAGGTCTTATCCACAAGCTTACTTAGAGGTCCTTACCTTTGCATTTTCAAGCGCACATGCTTATACTTAGAGGTCCTTACCTTTGCATTTTCAAGCGCACATGCTTAAAGGTTTATTGCCTTAGTAAATATTACTTACGTAATCAGTGTGCGTTAAATAAATTTATAATCACAATTTGAAATATTTGTTAGTGTAATTTCCTATTATCACATGAATTTAGTTCAAGGATTGTTTTCACTGCTCATATATATAGCAATGGCATGCCAATGCAAGAAGCCATAGTATTCTAAAAGCAATAATTACATTTTATTCAATGACTATCTGCAATAGATAAACATTTATGTTACTAGTCATTATTAAGAGAAAAATAAGTTAATATATAATGCTTGATTTTTTTTTTCAATTTTCTTTAAAAAAACATTAAGATAACTTTTAAAATATAATAAATATATAATATTATTTGAAAAAATGATTACAACCACATAATCAAGTTGTAAAAGTTTTGATTACAATCATGTAATCAATTTGACAGCGTCTATAAACTACAAAGCACTAACTACCATCAAAATTCAACATGTTACAATTAGTTACTGTAATTTTTGTGAATGAGTGATTAGTTTAAAGAATGATAGATAATGATAGTTCAATTTATCAATTAAACAAATGGCTTTATTGCTCAGGAATTTATAAGAAGTTTGAGTACCAAAAGTGTCAGATCTGAGTATAATTTATGGCTTTTAAGATCCAGATTCTGTGATTCATTTACTACATCAAAACACTTAAGGCAAATTTCCAATTGAAATTTTGTGATTGGTTTGTTTATAAACAAGGCAAAACTCTCCATACAGTAGTGCCATCCTGTGCAAACCAGAGTAATTAATGGATGCCAGAAGGCTTGTGCATAAAATCCCTATCTAATGCCTACTCATCCAATATCCCCAGACTAGTTTCTGGCTTATAACCTTCATCAGTGAGGAGCTTTGGATCTGAGAGCACCGCACCTTGATCTTAGGATCTAATGCAACCCTCCAGCAACCACTTTTTATCTCTACTTAACTATAAAACTATGAGAATGAAATTGAAAACACAAAAATATTTTCAATTGAAGCTCAATAGCTTATATAGTCATATGGGTCTGAACTCAGTTCAGCACCCATACATTTTGGTGTCTTTGGCTCTTTAACAACCATAGCCACCACTATCCTATTAGGCAGGGTTGGTGTTAAACCATTAAGGGATGGTTATCATGTGATGTGTTTTAATGGTTTGTTCGAAGTTAAGAGATAATATCTCTCTAGCTGGAGTTTCGATTGTTTATCACTACTGAAAATAGATCATTTTTGTCAAGCTGTTGGTGGCCTAGTGGTTAGCATAGCTGCCTTCCAGAGATAATACCTCTCCAGCTGGAGTTTCTATTGTTTATCTGTGCTGAAAATAGATAATTTTTTGTCAAGACGTTGGTGGCCTAGTGGTTAGCATAGTTGCCTTCCAAAGATAATACCTTTCTGGCTGGAGTTACTATTGTTTATCAGTGCTGAAAATAGATCACTTTTTGTCAAGACGTTGGTGGCCTAGTGGTTAGCATAGTTGCCTTCCAGAGATAATACCTCTCTGGCTGGAGTTTATATTGTTTATCGGTGCTGAAAATAGATCATTTTTTGTCAAGATGTTGATGGCCTAGTGGTTAGCATAATTGCCTTTTAGAGATAATACCTCTCTGGCTGGAGTTTCTATTGTTTATCAGTGCTGAAATTAGATCATTTTTTGTCAAGCTGTTTGTGGCTTAGTCGTTACCATAGCTGCCTTCCAAGCAGCTGACTCGGGTTCACTTCCTGGTCAACGCATTTGACAGAGAAAAAAAAAAGATCATTTTAGTATCTCAATATTAAAGTGTAGTTATAGACAGATACTTGAGAGTTAAAGACTTTCCGGATCAAAGTTTCACCCATTACTACTTTTTTTTCTTTTTTTTTTCTCATGTGTCATAGCATCAACCGGGAAGCGAACCCAGTATCCCGGGACAACTGCTTGTAAAGCAGCTATCGCTGACCTCTCGACCACCAATGCTTGACTACTACTACTTTAGTTTCCAAATGTAAGTGACTTTCAAACAATAATCATTCAAAAAAAATTTTAATATTAAAGAAGTTACATCACAAATTTTGACTGATTCATTATTTCATCAAGTTGTGTCTTTTGTCTATTTTAGGTCACAACATGTATATTAAAATAAAAAACTTAGAAACCAAAAAAAAAAAATGTTACAAAAATTGACTGAGAATAATTTAAAACCATCAGTATTCCAATCTATTAATTAAAATAATCATCACAGTCTGTTGCACTTTTTTATTATTTTTAAATTGCATTTTTTAAAATAATGGAAAAATCAGATAAAAATGTATTATACATTCTAAAAATAATAATTGACAAATTATACAGTAATTTTTTTAAAAATATATTTCTTTAATCTACCAATTAAAAGGTTAATAACATTTGCTTTTTTTTTTTTTGTCAGATTACGTTTGTACTTTTTTTAATTTTATTTAGTATATATATGCACACACAGTTTTAAACCAGAAAAGATTGCAACAAAACATAATAGTTATCCTTTTAATTGATAGATTATGATAATAATAATGCTTTTTCTAAAAAAAGATTATAGTATGTCAAACAGTTATATATATATATATATAGATCCTTATTACTATAAGTGAACCCACAAACAATAGATGACCTCAATTATATGCGGCCAAAAAAGTAAACAAACAAAATGTTTAAAAAAAAAAAAAATACAATTTAGAAATAAATTTTAAATTATGCCAGCAACTATTTTTCTGCCTTGGACCATCACAAACAATCACTTTCATAATTAAATTTCTTTAGTTTATGTTGAAAGTATACATATTTTATTTTCCCTTTTATTAACCTTTCCAAATTTGATCTGCAGATCTCACATAATAAAACATTTTCTAAGTATAATGCTAAATGATTAACAAAATTTTAGAACATATTTAAAATTAATACTGGCTTAAAATGTCAAAACAATTGGAAATATTGTAGTATCATTACAAGGAGACTAGTCTATTACGTTTCTTTAAGAGAAAAAGGTTAGTGAAAAAAGTAAATACCCTGGTTATATTTACATGTGAAAGCTAGATAGATATTTAAATATTTAGTTTATATGTAATCATAAGGGACTTGAATACAGACTTTCAAGCTCCCTTCAGTGATCTGCTCTATCTCATATAATCGACACATATGTGGGCACACATGTGAAAAAGACAAATGTTCTGTAATAGACATATTTCATGCTAAATCAGCACTCATCAGTTGATCCAGATCATTATCTCCCATATATATATAATCATCGTTCAGTTTATATTAAAATAGCATATTTTCAAACTTTAATGAATAGGCCAAGCACAGATTTTATATATATATGTGTGTGTGGAAGATGATGATCTGGATCAACTGATAAGTGCTGTTCAGCATGAAATATATATATATCATTTGTCTTTTTCACATGTGTATGGTCATGTGAATTGGTTGTATGAGATAAAGCAAGTAGCTAACGGGAACTTGCAAGTCTGGGTTCAAGTCCCTTATGGTTACATCTAAAGTTCAAGTATATAAATTATACTTGCATTTAATCAAGTATTTACTTTATTTAAAAATAATAATCAGAAAATAATAATCATTCTTTACAACAACTACATAATCAAATAATAATTTTACACATAAAAAGCTGTTCACCTGACATAAAACCATCTAGTGTCCAATAATGAAATTAAAACAAACAATAATAATATAAATAATTAAAATAAATCAAAACCCTCATATATAAATTCAATAATTACAAAACAATTGACTATATCATAACAATATATTAAACAATATTACATGCATTTGTATACAATTATATATATATATATATCATCTTATATAATTTTCCATTCATTTTTAATCAACCAATTATTAATCAAATTTGTAGAAGTCTTATAAATATTCATACAATTAATCAAATTATTTTTAATATATGTTTCATATATTTGTCTTCTTTTTGGATCTTTGATGAAATTTAAATATTTAATACTTTTTATAGCATCTATTCTATGGCCATATTTCAAGTAGTGAATATATAATGCAGACCTATCATCTCTTTCTTTAATAGCATTGTTATGTTCTTTGGCTCTTACCTCTAATTGTTTTCCAGTATGCCCAAAGTAAATCATTTTACAAATTTCACATGTTATTTTATATACAATTCCTTTTTTGAACTGTAAATCATCCCTTAACCTATAATTACTTATTAATTGATCCAAAAATAAATATTGGACAAAAAAAATGAATCATAATTTTAAAGATCAACAATTTTATAACTTCATAGCTTAAAATGAGGAGCAACAGAATAATTTCATAAATCTAACATCAATTGAAGTTTCTAAAGAACAAAATGTGTTATTGAGTAAAGGAATATCTTTTATACTTATAATAGATAAAGATATTAATAAGAAGATTGTTACTGATATTAAATTAGCAACTATATCAGTTGGTGATAAAAAGAAAATTAATTGCTTATTAAATAAAGACTTATATGAAAAGAAAATTACTTATGAAGACTATAAGTATAGGAATATTGTTAATAATATTAAGATGATCTGTGATTATGAAAGTATTACTATTTGTAAAAAAGATAAAGGAAATAGATTTGTTGTCATGTATTATAAGGATTATATTGATAGAATAGAAGATGAAATAAGTAAGGAAGGATATAATAAATTAGTAAAAGATCCTACTACAGCGATAAAAAAAAAACAAATATTTAAAATTACTTAATAAAATGAAAAATTATAAAATTATATATATATAAATGAATATAAATTATTGTTTCCTTCTTCTTATGGAAATCCATATTGTACCGGACCATACTTCCCTGCGGAATTCTGCTCCTAATCTTGCACTGAGCATGAAGTGATCAAGACTTAACAGGGAAAAAAATGGATACCAATTTAGCCGATTGTCTGTATTCATATATATTGGTACTTCCAGATAAACTGATAGAAAGAGGGAATTGACAGGACTCTTTCAGTTAAAAACCCTTTTTAGTTGATATTTTACTTGAATGCCTGAATGTTTAGGACTTATGGTAAGTACACACCTTTGAAAAGTCTATTTACAAAATAACTTTTGTGCACCACTCCTAGAAAAGAATAAAAAATTAATTTTCCCCCTCCTAGAAGGATATGCAATACCATATGTTCAGCGGAGCATAAGAATAAGATTTAACACCTCAGTAGAGTGATATCCCGTGTGGCTATCTCAGTACTCTACATCTAGGGTCTTCAATGGGTAAGTTAGATGGTTATTACAGGTATGTGATTGATAAGGAAAGAGTTCATTTTATCAAATAAATAATAATACGAAACAAAACAAGTTTAATATTATGATCAAGTATTTATTTAATCCCAGATACCCACCACCATTTCATACTTAAAAATGATATAATGAAAATAAATAAATGAATTATTATCACACACCCGTATATATATTTGATGCTTTGGGATAGATAAATATATAAATACAATTTAAGTGAATAAAAAGAATATATAAATCCCTAAAGCTATTTACAATACAATGTTTCATAAAGAATGGAAGTGGTCTGAGCTTTTTACCCTGTAGAAATAAGTTATGTCTTGTGTGATTTGATATATATTTCTCATATAAAAGATTTTCGGTCAAACAGGCATACACTTCTACCCAGGACTTTAAAACCTGTTTTATTGATAGCAAATATAATAATAAAAAAAACAACGATGTGTACATATATTTGCACTATAAAATATTTCATTAATTTCATATTTTACAATATATCAATAAGGTTGTGTTAGCTCAGATACCATATAGCATTCAACATGAGTTGCTGTATCTATTTGCCTTTTATGATTTAAACATGTATATACGTGCAACACAATTATATACTCACCACTATTCTAAATGTAAAGTGATTATTGGATTTGCTTATGGGAAACTCAGAATAAATAAACCCCTTTGGCACTCATCATAAGGTGCCGCAATGACAAAAATAACTTAAAAGGATATACGGATAAATACATTTTAGACACTCAACATAAGGGGTCATATTTATTGAATATTACAAGTGTATGTGCACATATATACACATGTATATTTACGTATGACAATTTTCAGAAGTAACAAACAAGCAGCAATAAAAAATAAAAAAAAACTAATTCCAATCTTTGCTGAAAATACTAGAATTTGGGATAGAAACATGAATTGACAGATTTAAGTAAAAGCTGTATCATTATGCCTGTAATAACCGTAAATTCAATATATATGTGAGAGACAATTCTCTCTCCTTTTTTTTTTAAATGATTAATAATAATATATTTAATCAGAAATATCATAGTTAATTAGTTCAATATTAATAAAATATTTGTAAAATAAACGTATGTAGGCATCTTCATCTTCTCCTGACTGGGCTTTGAGTGGGCTTCAATTCAACTAGTTGTGTGGTGATGATTTCATCCCATTCGAGCATAGACAAGGTGGCATTTGTCATCATCGTGGCCGGCTGGAACTGGTGTGATCACATCTTGGCAATTTGGACAGAGAAAGAGCAGATGGACCATCTGTTTTTTACCCCATAGTCATCTTAGTGGAAGCTCTGGTAGATTTCTCCATGTTTTCTATCTGCTATAATGCAATAATTATTATTAAATGTTCATTTGTTATCTTGAATGGTTCATTAAATCCTTAAGAAAACAAGAGTTTTTAAAAGAACTGTATAATGGATTTCTTCTTAGAAAATATCAGCAGTAGTCTAGTCCATAAATTAATCTCTAAGTGGCTAAATGATTGAAGAATTCCTGAGCCAAAATAGTGAACTACTTGAATGTCAAAAAAAGAATGAACTGAATCCCACAGCACAGACTAAATCCTATCCACCCTACTTACAGGAACCAATCCAGGTACCCCTCTGAGAAGTATGAATCAGCCAACCCTTTTAACTTAATTTATCATTTAGATTATCAACATTCCTTTCTATTTTTCCGATTAAGTTCTACATAGCAGGGTTTGATATGTTTGGTTTCCATCTTGAATACTCAGGCCACTTCATTACAGATATCAATTCAAAAGAATTTCTATTTTATCTATAATAAAAAATAAAAAAATTTATTACAATATTTATTATCAAACATTTTGCTTTGGGTCAGATTTTTGCCAAAGTAATTAACATTCTTTGCTTACGGGCTAAGATTACAGTTTTAGAAAAGTAATTGAAATAAAAATAAAAAATATATACAAGTATGTTGGAACAATTACTTTAATTATTTATTTTACTATGTTTCAACATGTGATCCATCCATTCAATAAAGTTTGCTTTTCTCTATTTGAATTTTTCAGAGAAAAGCAAAATACATAAAATGACATATCAAAAATATACAAAAAAAAAATACATGAGTTTATTATACGTGTACTTGTGTACAATATTTCTGTGTCAATTTCATGTAACTTTAAATTGTTGTGTGTGGGGGTATTTTAATGCTCAGACCCAATTTCCATTATTAATGTAGCACATTTATATATTCATTGTGCTTAATATAAACAAATTTACATGTTTATCTGCTGTAATTTTCTTTACAGCAGACTTTGCGCATGGACATTGGATAATACCTGCACAATATATTTTTACAAAGGTAATCCATTGAGGCTGTTCTTTAACTTTAGCAATTTTATTTTACAGAAGTTTTGTAAGTATATAAATAAACAGATAATAAGTATTTTAGGATATGGTGAATATTCTATATAGAATGCAAATTGTATTATTGATAAATTAAATAGTATAAAATTTAATAGGAATCAAAGTATTTTTATAATGGATATTGAAAAAATCTATCCAAGTATTCCAAGACTTAAAAGTAAAGATATATTAATAAAAAAATTAAGTAAATGATATAAACATAATAAATATTATTGAAGAGGGTTTAAAATTAATACGCAATAGTTTATATTTTAAATATAATAATGAATTTTGGAATATAAATGAGGGATGGGTTATGGGTTGTGCAATTAGTGGCTTAATATCATCAATATTTATAAATGAATTAGAAAATATTGTAATTAAAAAAAGGGTAATTAGTCAAGAAAGAATACATTATTCTAGATATGTTGATGATATTTTAATTATTGGTATTAAAAGAGCAATGAATAATATTTATAATGAGTTTAATATTATATATAAAATTAAATTTACTAAAGTAGAATTGAAGGTGAGATTAAATATTTAGATATAGAAATTAATATAGATAATGATAATAAAATTACTTTAAATCCTTTTATTAAACAACATAAATTAAGAATAATTTTTCATGTAGATTCACAACAAGCATGGGTACAAAAATTAGCAGTAATTAACAATTTTGAATATAGGGATGATAAATACAATATAGATAAAACTGTAGCTCAATTGCAAAAGAGTCAATTTATTAAAGTATATAAAGATTATGGATATAATCCTAAAACTATTAGCAATATATTTTTTTATTTCTAAAACATCTACGGTAGATGATAAAATTTTTGAGAATAATGATGGTATTGATAATGGTAATAATGAATGAAGTAAGAAATGGATTAAGCTTTCATATTATCCTAGGATTTATAATACTTCAAGGTATAATAAAAATTGTATTGATGAAAATATAAATATTGTCTGGTCAAATAGTAAAAATCTTGATCAATTAATATGTTAAGGGATGATTTACAGTTCAAAAAAGGAATTGTATATAAAATAACATGGAATTTGTAAAATGATTTACTTTGGGCATACTGGAAAACAATTAGAGATAAGAGCCAAAGAACATAACAATGCTATTAAAAGAAGAGATGATAGGACTGCATTATATATTCACTACTTGAAATATGGCCATAGAATAGATGCTACAAAAAGTATTAAATATTTAAATTTCATCAAAGATCCAAAAAGAAGGCAAATATATGAAACATATTATATTAAAAATAATTTGACTAATTGTATGAATATTTATAAGACTTCTACAAATTTGTTTAATATTTGGTTGATTAAAAATGAATAGAAAATTGTATACGATTTATATAATTGTATAAAAAATGCATGTAATATTGTTTAACATATTATTATGATATAGTTAATTGTTTTGTAATTATTAAATTTATATATAAGGGTTTTGATTTGTTTTAATTATTTATATTATTATTGTTTGCTTTAATTACATTATCAGACACTGGATGTTTTTATGTCAGGTGATTCATTAACGTTAAATAGATCAGTAACATTTGAAAAGGGCATCAAAGCAGGTGCTGAAAAAAGCTTTTTATGTATAAAATTATTATTTGATTATATAGCTGTTGTAAAGAATTATTATTATTTTCTGATTATTATTTTGTGGAAGAGCAGCATAAAGATTTTTATTCCTTTCCAATTTTTATTTAAAAAATACAATACAATAAGTTGTTTTCCTTATTCTTATTTTTTTCAGAGAATGAAAAATAAATGTAAATGTATCCTCTCAATTTATTATTAATAACAATATTATTATTTTAAAATTGCTTTGTTTATACTATAAGTTTAATTTACATATGCATGGTATAATTATAAAAAGTGTCTGTGCTATGTATATGTAGATGTTAAAAATCACTGTAAGTTTGCAAATCAATAAACAATGTATATTCTAGTCTAATCAAAGTTTATCATCAAAACATGAGCTATTAAATGTTATATATAATATAAGCAAGAGAAGCATGAAACATGTGATGTGATGCACTGTGACTTCTCCTTATATGGAGTCAGGAATCTCTGAGCAACTATGCCCAAAGAAGCCACTTTACCTTCCTTCCCCCACCCTGTTTTCCCATAATCTGCTCCATCCCATTTTCACAACATAATCTTTGTTAACTCCATGGCCTTCATGTCTAAACCTACCACCTATCTTTTCCCAAACCCAGCATAAAAACCAATAACTCACTTTCTGTATAATCACTTTGTTTATATTTATTCTTCCATAACTTCATTATTTGTATCCTTTCTGCTTTCAAGCATTTACATTGAATTAACAGATGCCTAATATTTTCTATGCCTTCCTTACACAATTTTCAGACTAAATCACCCATATTTTTCTATTTACATGAATATTCCCTTGTTGCTAAAGATCCAGTTGGAGCCTTAAACAATAAACTACTTTCCTTGCTATTATCATAAATTAACTCACACCCAATGTTCCGTTTACTTCTATATATATTTAAACTCTTTTTACTCTTCATACTAGTTCTCCATCTCTCCAATTCCCTATTCTTTATTAATGCATTCCTTACCACTATAACACTCAACAATCCTCCTAACACAGTCATCTCACCTTTTGTACAAGTATACTATAAACAAAATTAGGAGTATAAGGTAGCTCCACAGTTCAACTAAATATTTAACTAAAAAAAAATTACAATCTAAAAATAGAGCAGATATTAAACAAAAATTGCCTGATAGATTACTATTACAATCTATTAATTAAAATTATCAATATCAGCTTTTGTTATATTTTTTAAGTTACTTTTTTTTTTTTTAAATCAACAAACCAGAAATTGGTTTGTAGATTATAATTTTTAGAGTATTATTAGAATTATGCTTTTTCCAACAAATTAAATGTAAACAAATGAATATATTTATTTTAAAATAATCTATAATACAAATACTATTTTCTGCAATTAATTTTTAAAACATTATAGTAAATAAGCACAGTACCAGTAAATAAAATAATTTTTTCTACAAAGTGGATATGCAACATTTATCATGTGAATTTTAAAAATAAAAAAAATACAACAGAGTTTATCCTTGCCAGAGAACAGTGTTTTTCAAAGTGGTCGATATCGCCCCCCAGGGGTCGATTTCCATTTGTCAGGGGGTCCGTGTCAGCGACAAAAAAATTTGGGGGTCCACCTACCGAAATCATTATTTCAGGCGCGTTTTGTAGACTTTTAAGTATATTAGTTCAAATTAATCATAAATTATTGGATAATAAGCTATAATAGCATGTATTTATACATTACGTACATTAGCTAATAATATTTGTATGCGTATAATTAAACGTATATGCAGTTATAATTTTAAATAATAATTTAAGTAAGTTGTGTAAATATTGTTGTTATGTGTAGACGCGCATCTACATATATATAGGAAACTGTAAGGTGATAGATTTTATAAACATTACAGCTCTTCTAAATTACTTTATTTCCAAGTTATTAAAAATTTAGTTTATAAAGTTGCTTGTATTCGCATAAAAAATCTCAATTCCAGAGATGTCTGTATTACACGTCTGGAAGAATGTTTACAAAACTTAAAACTCTCTTTAAAAAAAAAAAAAAGATTTGTTTCTTGGAAATCATCCTAACTCACACCTGGGAACCAAGATTAGAAATTTAAAAATAAATTTAAAAATAAGTTAAGGACAAAGACAAAATCGCTGGACCAGCACTCTTTATCAATTATTCAACTGGAGCTTTTTGTCTTAGCTAAGATTTAATAAAGCAGTGTAAAAATTTAAGATTTAAAACTGTAAACAAGTTCATGGTCTGTAGGGGGGGGTAGTCAAAGTATTTATATAAAAAAAAAAAAAACAGTCTTTCACTAAAAAAGGGCCCACAGGACAAAAAATGGGGTCTAAGACAAAAAAATTATTTGGAAACTGATTCACAGGACAAAAAAGTTTGGGGACCACTACTATAGAACATATTTTTCAATGAATCTTTTTTAAAACTAGAACCAAAAAAGAATTTAAAAGATACAAAGATTTAAAAGCAGTAATTCATTGTTTACAAACTTCTTTTTTATCATCAGTGAAGACTAACAGCCAGAATCTAAAAGAACACTATTATGTGTATCCAATATTTATTCAAATTTAAACAAAGATTAAATTACTGTCATTAATAATATTTGAAATATAATCTCTATTAAAAGACTATTAATTGTAATTTTACAATGATTTCCAAAACAATTGAAAATATTGTTATTCTTAAAATACCATTTCATGACATACACATAATTGCAAATTTCATATATTGATAATATGATGACTTAATAAGCCAGCAAATCTAAATCAAAATTCCTATAATTAGCTTATATTTAACTTTTCTAAAATACATGAAATATGGACCATATTTATATTCATAAACCTAGAAATAAAATTGGTCTGAATTTGAAACCCTAGGATCTTTAATTTCTCAAGTCATTAACTTGGTTAGTGTAATAACTGTAAAAACTATTGACTAAATGAGAGCTAAATTATTGGATTCTACAGAAATTGTTTACTACGCCATCTAGTGTTGTAATGACTGATAGTTTATATGAGACTAAATGTCATTATATAAACATGTCACATGATAAAAAGAACATGCACAACTGAATGGTTCTGGTCATAAATTAAGTTATTACTAATAAATTTTATATAAATTTAATTTTGTTATGCTCTCAAATTATGTATAAAAATCATCAGAAATTATATTTGAGTTGTAGGATTCAATTATTTATAGAGATAGTTTTGAAAATTTTTTTAAGCAACCTTAAACAGACCAGGGTTGGGTCAAAGTTCATTCCAGCACTTTTATAAGGCTAATCAATTGGTGAGAGTTTATGTATTTTTCCTTTGTTTTGTTTTTTTAAATTAAGAATAGCTAAACATTAATTTTTCATACAATAATTAAATAGAAGCATTAGCTGACCATAGACCAGCTACCTAAATCCTAAATTTAGTTGAAATCCTCAGCTACCTGAAACATTTCCACTTAAAAACAAAACTTAGATTTGGATTATAATTAAATAGATGAAATGCCTTTTATAATAAGATTCTCTTTTAAAAGTGAATAAATTACTTTATGAATAGTAATGTCTTCATGTGATATTAGGAATACAAAGCTATTGCTCTTACAGATAGCAACTACAGTGACCTCTATTTCTACTCTATCTTATGTTTATAAATACTAGATAATAATACTAACAGATTTTTAGTAATGTTTTACATTTAACTTATTTTTATCTACTTGACTCATAAGTACACCTTATGTGTATGTCGTAGATCATTCGTTGAAATTCAGTTTTCATTGTGAAATTATAAAAAAAACTAAGAGGACTATATATGTGTGTATAGCATAGTTCTCTGCAGCTATTTCTTCTCTTTCAGTGGGTAGTCACCATATTTTTCTCGGACAAAAAATTTATTTTTTATGAATTTTTTTCCGCGTAAGATCAATTTTTTTTTTTTTTCTGTTTTTTTAGATTGTATGGAGGAAAAAGCAGGGAAGAAACCTAGATGGCAAAAATGGATTCAGAAATGGATTCTACCAGCATTGATGAGTTTGATGATTCAAGGCCCTTTGACTCTGATGAAACTACTTCATATGTGATCGAGAATATTTCACTTCATCATCAGAAGAAACCCCATTACTAGCCAAAAGATGAAGAAAAACCAAAAATATACCTTAGTCTGATAGCAGCAGACCAGGCCCTTCATCTAGTATTATGCCTCTTGATGCTAGCAACCCTTTGTCTAGCAGTAATGTGCCTTTGAATGTAATATGAACCAATATATGTAGAGAATTTTACCAAGATTCCAGGTTTGAAGTTTCCCACAACTGGTGAGTATTCTATTTTAGACTTTTTCCATATGTTTTTCGATAAAAAATTATGTAGTAAAATTATTGATGAAACTAACATGTATGCTATTAAAGATAAAAGTATGTGTAATTGGATAAATATAATGGCATGAATTGCCTTTCTTATTAGAATTTTGTAACAGCTTCATCAGTGATTACTTTTGCCAATTGGTAAACAAGATCTAGAATGATTTATCTTTTATTAATAATAAATAATATTGAATAATATGAAATATTTAATATTTTACATATTTATATTATATAATATGAAGAAGTATGTTTCTCTGAAAGACATATCTTGAAAGAGGTAGAATATAAACATTTTTTTATATAAACATGTGTCTTAGAATCTTTTTAGTAATCTTTGTCTGCCTCTTGAATGAGAATTTTTTTCATATTCTAAATTACAATTAAGTATTTTTTGTTTTTACATATAAGGAGAAATTAAAACCATATTTATTACATAATGAATAGAGGTCAGGAAAAACAGATCTTACACTGCGGAATTTCGATGATCAAATACGAGCAAAGACTTTCTTTCTTTTCTAAATGTAAGGATTATAATGTCATACCCAATTCCTGTGTGGTGAAAATTAATAGAACAATTTACAATAATTTTAAAATTAAGAATGAATTGCAGAAACAACTGTTGGCACATATAACTTACGGATGCAGAAATGCTTTCAAAAAGCAAACAATCAGATGGAACAAAATGACTGCAAACTACGTAATCCCCCAGTGGATGCAAGATAAACTGCATAAAACTGAGAGATTTCAAATAGTAAAATTTGAAAATAAAATACATTTTTTGTCTATTAAACAAAATAAAAATTGCCGCAGGATTAATATAGACGCGTTCGTTAACAAAACCTCAATTATACCACCATATGAAATCAAGAAAATTTTATCCCTCGGACCTAAATACGTAGGAGGAAGTTGGACATCCCCTAAACTTGAACTAATAGCAGATATCGAAGCGTGTCTCATTAACAACATACAAAGAGACGCTATCATCACCGATATAGCTAAACTATTAAATAACAATTTGGTTGATAAAGAAGATAAGGCATGGAATAAAAGTGTGTTAAATACTAAACAATATTTCAAAACACACAATATTACTTGTCTCAAAGAAGACAAAGGCAATCGCTTTGTTTTATTAAATAACACAGATTACAAAAATAAAATTCACGACCAAATTAAAATATTAAAGTTAGTACATGATAACACTTTTAATATTAAACTAGACCGAGATAAATTCATTAATAACGTGCTTCGGACTTTTAGGGATAAAGGGATTACTAAATCTGAGTATTACAGGATTTATCCTTCTGCCACTAGACCCCCCCCCCCGAATGTTTGCCAATTCAAAACTACATAAACCAGGCGAACTGCTTAGATTGATGATGGACTTCACTGGCGTGCATTATTTTGATGCAGCCAAATTAATCAATCAATTAATTATAGATTACCTTAATTTTGGCTCTTACACGATAAATTCGTCTTTTCAATTCATCTCCAGAATTAAAAATACTCAAATATCTCATAGTTCTGTTATGGCTACGATGGATGTGAAGGAATTATACGGATCAATTAATAGAAAAGCATCCATCCAAATTATACACGAAGAGCTGTTATGAGTATCTTGTCCTAATGAAAGAATTAAATTTATTATGGCCTTCTTGACATGGCTTGATTCCCATATATTTACACTCTTCGAAAACAAATGGTACACAATGCAAGATGGTTGGTCCATGGGCTTTCCTATTAGTGGTGTTTTATCTAGTATATATTTAAATAAATACGAGCAATCCATCATTCCAGAATACTTCAACACTAACCTAGACTTCACATATATACGATATGTAGACGATATTTTCATCATAACCTCTAAAAATAATATTTTAAATATACAACGTGAATTACAAAACTCAACCAAACTATCCTTCACTATCACATATGAAAATAATAAAGAACTCAAATATCTCGACCTCTCTTTATTGAGAAATCGCCACTCAATAGATTACAAAATGATTGTTAAACCATTTGAAATTTGCAGCTGTATCCACCCTAACTCTAACTCATCCGCATCGCACAAATTTGCAGGTCTTAATGCATTTTTGTTTAGAAACTTTCATCTGTGTAAATACGAAGCACATAGGAAGGAAAATATAAACAATTATACTAAAGATCTATTAGCAGCAGGATTCAAATATAAAACCATTAAAAAGAAAATCATGAAATTTAATAGTACAATAAACAATAAATTACCTCGCACTAATCTACCAAGAATAACAATCCCCTACATCCCTAAAATATCCAGCAAACTAACGAAAACTTTAAACAATAAATTCAACATAATATTCAGAACTCCACCCAATTCCAATAGGTTGATCAATAACTCTAAAGACCACATTGATCGTTCGCTCACCCCACACGTGATGTACTCTATTTCCTGCCCTCAAGCCGGATGCCACGCTACATATTATGGGGAAACGAAAGCCACAATTAATACCAGATTGGCTCAACATTGTTACACATTCAACAGAGCTCAAACGAACAGCAACACATCCTCCGTATTTTTCGAACATAGTAAACAATCTGGGCACAACTTCATATCTGCCAACCCCATTATTTTATGTTCAGAGCCAAATGATTACAGGAGAAAAATAAAGGAGGCATTCTATATTAATAGAGACATCCATGCCATTAACAGAAAGGACACATGCTTTGAGATCTCGAAAAAATGGGCTACGTAACAGTAGCTTATTTGAATATTTACATCTGCATATATTTATTACACTTTTCATGAAGGCTATGAGTATGAGGCATGGTTCCTCGAAAATGTTCAGCCGATAAATTTTTAATAGTAAGTTATATTTTCTCTAACTAATAATTACAATTAAGTATTTTTTGTTTTTACATATAAGGAGAAATTAAAACCATATTTATATTCTAAATTTGTAAATTGTTTTCTGTATTGGCAATGGTTATTCAGTATGATGATGTTATGAACAAGATTGGTTTATCCAAAGTCTAAAATCAAAATAGTTTTGAGCAAATAATGAAAAATTATGAACTCAAAATTTTAGTGCATTCTGTTTATCAGGTTTTTGAGTTTTCCCATTTCAAATTATATGACATTTTACTATTTTATTGTATTTATAATGGTAAGTAATAATATTTCCACTTTCTTCATTATTTTTACATTTTCATAAAATTTAATTTTTTTTTTTTATCTTTTGTTAGGGAGAACGTTTTTTCTTCCAGATGCCTAAAAAAATTTTCAACTTCAGGGGTGCGAGAAAAAAATGAAGAACTCTTATCTTCCTAAATTGTTAGATTCTGAAGGTATGGATTATCTCAGGTAAGAAGTGTTATATGATAATAGAAATAAAATTTTGTGAGGAATACAAAGAAATTATCACTAAAGATGTAATTTGAACTTTAGTTAATGTTAAATTATGAACAAACACTTCTGCTTTTGGCAGCCATCTTAGCAACTGGTCTTAAAAAAAAGCGTCCCTTAGCGATTCAGTTTCAGGAAGACAGGGACGATTGTCCCCTTACCTTTACGTTTTTTATTCAAGGTAAGTCGGTTTTAATCATTATATATTATGGAAAGTGATAATATAATTGATAACTCTCAAAATAATGTTAGCCCCGATCTCAGCATTCAATCTAACAATGCAGTCATCGGTCGTAAATTTTATAGCCTTAGATCTAATCTAAATGCATCTAAACTAACTTCTACAACATATAAAAATCCACAAACCAATAAATCAAAAGAAAACAACATCGCAAATATCAACAAAAGTTTAGAAAATATTCAACTTACCCCTACTATAAACAATAGCATAAATACCTCATCAAGCGAAACTATTGAAATCCCTAAAAATACAAGCAAAAACCAATCATCTCCTCTCCGAATACTTTATGCACCCTCACAAGACTCTAATGAGCAATTTCCTTTGCCCAATAATTCCCTGAAAACCATATCTGAAAATAATAGACAAAATTACCAACAAGATGATTTCGGCGAAATTTTTAAAGTTAAAACTTTTCTACCAGACATTGACAAAACCAGTGCTGTGACATTACAGTTTGTCAACAGTAAATTTAAAAATCAAAGAAAAAAAAAATTTTAAAACTGATAAATCTCATTCCAAAACAAACAAAGATTATAGCACAGAACAATCCATTGCTACATCAGCCAAATTACAATCTAAACCAATTTCCTCAATACCAATAGTGAAAAATTCCTCTACGTACGCAAATATCGTAAAGTCTAAAAATTCTGAGAGCATCTCCGAAAATATTAAGGGCGATAATTTCAATGAACTATATTTGAATATCTCAGAATTAGACATAGAACAAGAATCAAACACTCTGGAAAACATCTCATTTAATATAAATGATCTTAATGACGACATGTACCTTAAAATAAATAACGATTTCAACAAAATGATTCCTAACACTCTATATAAATCGTTTGCAAACTACTACAGCGATAAGTCGTTAATCTTAGCCATAAAAAATCAACAATGTGCATTATATAAGTTCCCTCTAGAACAACTATACAGTCTAATCAATCAAAAGCAATTAGGCAGAGGCATTCACATGATCCTTAATTATCCCAATGACCGCTATGTTATCGTTGAGTTTAAAACGTGGGCGGACCGTATGAACTTTAAAAATAACTACAGATCTTTAGGAAATTATATACTATGCTCCATAGATATGAACTGTCCAGTTACACTATCTGGCAGAAGTCAAAACTGCCTTGCCCACTTGAAAGAACAAGAACTACAAGATATCCTTATTAATTGTGGTTCAGTTAGCAAATTTAAACACCTATTAAACCCTCACTTCGAAGAACAAATCCTGTCCAATACAGTTATCTTCACACTTACATTAAAAAAAAACATTATACACTGACCTACCCACCATTATTACTGCAAGAGGCTCTCCTATGGTTTTGACGTTCAGGGGAGTACAGCCACAATGTTTCTTCTGCCTTCAAAGAACACACCTCATTAAAGATTGTGCAGCATGAATTTGCACTCACTGTGGTATTAAAAAGAATAAAGTTCACAGATGTCCTGGTAGACCTATTAACATTGCTATCACATCCTTAAATAGATAATCACCACATGGGCCTAATTCAAACAGCAACCTCACAAACCCACACAATCTGATTCAAATAAATCCTCCAACAAACACTTTCACGTCCAAACCTATCTTTCAAAATGAAAATATTCAAGAAAGAACAAATGCCAACCTCTACACTAATAGTAGTGAATCAGAGAACCAAGCAATAACATATACTGCTCCTAAACCAATCACTCAAACCAATAATACTCAAGATCATACATATGATACATATTATACTAATCCCCGAGAAACAATATTAGGTCAAACTCTTTCCACAAAAGAAGACAATATGACCAAACCATCTGAGAGCAAGGAAAACCCAGGCGATGAAGAAAATACACTTAATAAATTTCAAAACAATTCATCCATAACAACTCCCACCCAGCTTAAAACCATTGATATATCATCATTCGTGACAGCTAAGTCTAGCAAACCTAAACAAAGTGATCCACAAACTGTCTTCAATTCTTCAACTCCTGCAATAATTAACCATCCAGATGAAAAGACTTATCAAACACTTAACCCAAAAGTCAGCATAATTAATGTTTCACAACAGTTACAGCAAACCGAAAATGACTCAGGTCTAAAATTTAAACCAAATTCTTATAACAATAAAAAATACTTTTATCAAAAGAACAGGAAATAGAAAACAACACTATTAAACTTCAAAACCCTCAAAAAACCAACACAACAAATACCCAAAATACAAATAAGAAAATTAAAAGAAAATCAATTTGCTCAGATAAATCAAGCTCTGATGATGACAGCTCGCATCCGATACATTACTCACCATTACCCTCTAACAAACAAATTTCAGATATATCCAGCACAAAACTTCGCAAATCCATAGAAAAAAAGAGGAAAACCATGGATCCTACAACCATCGATACCATTGATCCATCTGATGAATCTCAGACAGATTACACTACTTCATCAGACACCGAAGACTTCATGGATGCATTTCCTCAACCAACATTATCACCAATCCATCCACAAGTTCAATCACAAGATTCTGATTGCCAAACAACATCAGACCTCATTAACATGGAGATGTCCCACATTGATTGGTACACTTAGCTGAGGACAATTTGGATTAATCTATCATGTTCTGCAAAATTGCTGGCATTAACATTCGCGGCATCAACTCAATTGATAGAGTTCTAGCTATTAAAAACTGGCTCTAGATCTGCTCCCCTCATATACTTCTTATGGGTGAAACTAAATATCACCATAAGACTGATCATAAAATACTATCTCTTCTCTCAGCTCTCGGATTTACTAGATTTTCCATAGGCCATTCTGCTTCAGGTGGAGTCGGTATTCTTCTCAGCAAGTCAAACCACCAAAAAGTTTTAGCATTCTATTCCTAGATGCCAATATTATTATCATAGAAATAGTCTATTGGGGTTATCCGATCATCATAGCTTATATATATATATAGCCAAAGACACCTCTCAATATCTAAAAATAATCCATATCCTAAATGCCATCAACACTAACAGAACCTCCCCTACTATTCTTCTGGGAGACTTTAACACCACATACAATGACTTCAACAAGAGATTTTTGCATCTAATAAATCGCAGATTAATGTATGGAGAGGGCTTCTTCCCTCCCGAAGCCTACTCTTTCTATTCTAAAACTAAAAAGTCCCTGATTGATTTGGTTTACTACACCCCAGACCTCCATTTCAACCTTGATGCAGCCTTGGCCCCTGTTGCTTTCTCTGATCATATGGCTCTAATCTTACAACTTACACCTATTTCAATCCCTACACATATTGATGGACCTGGTAAAACCATGCGCATGATCACCCAATCAAATATGACCGAAGCGATAGTGTCTGAGGCATACATCCTGTTCCAGAAAATAAACATCCTTTCCCTTCCTGCTGAGGAGGGCTGGTTTTTCCTTCATCAGAATACTTCAGTCCATATTAAATCACCACACCAGGAAAATCAAAGGACCTAATGGCCTTCTAAATGACTTAACAGACATTAATATACAACTTCAAGCATCACAGCAAAATTTCACAAATACAGAAAAAATTATCTTCCTTAAAAATCTCTACAAAATCAAGCAAAAGTCCCTTGCAGAATATATATTCAGCAGAAGAGCCAAATATTTCTTAGCGCAACAACACTGCTGGACAAGAGACTACCTCAGATGGGCACTGGGGTACAATCAAAAACAAATCACTCCCTTATCCATTAATACTAATGGAACCAATTTCATTGGCTTTCCAATGATGCAGCACATCAGCAAACAATTCTGCCAATTAATGCAAAAAGATGGAGCTCCTCCTATAAACAGCTGGTTGGATACTGGTGATCCCGACGAACATGGCATCACAGAAATACAAATCAAAAAGAAAATAACATCTCTCCCTGATGGCATTCATCCTGGCCTTAATGGCATCCCAAATTTCCTTCTCAAACACCTCAGTCAATTCACTGTGCCAATTATTAAAAAAATGATTGATCACTTAGCTTCCGGCAACAGAAACATAACAGATCTTTATCCAGTGGCACTCGTGCCTTTTATTAAAAAAGAAAAACCACTAAACGACATTAACAGTATCCGGCCAATTTCCATGACCCCATTACTTATCAAGATAATTGAGTCAGTCATTAAAGATCAAATCCAACCTCAAATTCTTAGCCATATCTCATCAAACCAATACGGAAAAAAGGGATCATCAACCTCGCATGCCATGTCCAATGTAACTGCACTCTTCAATTACATCAGAGTTCATCGTAAATCAAAACCTATTGCTGTCCAGCTGGATGTTGTGGCAGAATTTGATTCAGTTCAGATATACATCCTCCTGGATATTATGTTGGAATGTGACATTCCAGCTGGGATTGTTCAGATGGTCAGCAATCTTCTCAACAACAGAGAGATTTTTCTCTCTCTTGATGGCAAGATCACACCAGGCTTCAAGCCATACAAGTCGATCCCTCAAGGATCTCTACTCAGTGCCCTTTTCTTCACAGCATACATCAACCCTCTTCTGATGGATATAGAAAAAAACCTCCCTGGAATATTCCTTCCCTCTCTCAATAAAAACTTCAATGTATTTGCGTATATAGATGATATCATGGTTGTGCTTCCCACCATTAAATACCTTCCCCATCTCATGAACATCTTAAACAGAAATACAGTGAAACTTGGCCTACAAATAAATTTTAACAAATCTTCCATCTGGAAGATAATGGCTGGTAAACAAATTAACTCTCCCTTTTCTGCAAAACCCCAAAGATACCTAGGTTTTCCAATCTTCAAAACTCCAACTGCAATGGCAAGAGAGATTCAAGATGCAATCCTACATTCAACTGAAGCCATCACCACTTCACTCTCTAGAGTATACCTTTCATTATATGGAAAGGTTGGCCTCCTCAACATGATCATAATGCCAAAAATTTCATATTATCTTCCATTCGTAAAAATGTCTAAACAGTTTCAAAATAAAATTAACCGATTATGCACCAAACTTCTCTGGAGAGGAAGAGCAGTTTGGTATTAGCTTGCGAGATATCCAACAACCATGCAGGTTCAATGGACTGTCATTCCACTCAATACAAGCAAGCATTTTACAAAAAACCCACAACACTCTACATAATCTGACCCTCTCCTGCGGATACTCCATTATTAAAAAAATTACACCGACAGATCATCCTCCACCCTCTTCCAATTCATGGATAGCATCCCTAATAGACCACCTATAACTCTATAACCGGATTATGCCCTTTAACCTTAACCAAAAAATCACCTTATGGGAAGCATACAATATAATCAACTATAATCAACAACCCATTAAAAACAACCTAAAAGTAACCAACCAAAGACTCATTACTCACTTCAAAAGATGGAGTCTGGAACCCAAATTCCTTGATTCATCATTAAAATAAATCTTAATGTGCTTCCCATGAATTGGTTTCTTTATCATCGAAGAAGTTTTACCAGCATTGACCCTATATGTGGTCTGTGTGCTCGTGAAGATGAAACCATAGACCATATTATACACCGGTGCCCAAGACTTAAAACACTGAAAGATATAATCATAATCAATTCCAACATAAGACCTGATATGATTTTCTCACTTGAAAATGCCATTCATAATGGATTTTTTTCAATAATAAGGATTTCTACCTTTTATTCCATATGGATAGTGAGATGCAAAACTCTCATGGAATTACCCCCACCACAAATCATACCATTGTTTTATCAAACGCTCAAAAAAATCAAGAAACGTGACCAGCTTCTTGCCTCCAATAAAGTCTTTGATGACACCTGGTCTTTAACTGCTCTGTCCTTTTCCTGATTATCAACTCCCACCTACCCAGCATTATAGAATAGGCAATTCTAAAAGAAAATATTTATGTTTATATTAAAAATGCTAATACCATTAAACAAGTTCTTAGAATCTCTTCACTATACCTAACCACATAAGAGTATAACATTGTGCTCTCATAACATAATCTAGCCAGATGACAAATAGAACATTATATAATCATATTATTGTACAACTTATTCATTTATTTATCCTTTATTAGTATGTAATCACTATTTATTGTTAATAAAATTTTTGTTGAAATGAATTATGAACAAACAATAAAATAATAATTATTTCAGATGTGAAAATTTTTTCCCCTTATTTTTTGTATAGTTATCACTATTTCTCTTAGGCTTATTGTTTTCCTTAGTTTTTCTAGTTTCTAGCGATGTAAAGTTTTTTGCTCTAACATTATTAAAACTGAAGTTATTGTGAAAATTGTGACAAGTCAATTTTTTTTAAAATTTAAAATGGTGACTCGGGATCCAAGTAGTTATTGTCTGTTAAAATGTTTTAATGTATAATATCATTCAATGGACATAGTACAGAATAGATTGAAATATTGAAATCTTAAGATTTTATGTCAAAAAATTCTTATACAAACTTTTTAAGTTTGAATCTAAGTTGAATGAAGTATAAATGATATGTATTTTGATATTAATATGTGACCTCAAACTAGAATAAACTAAGGAAATTATAATTTTGTTATTACTAACTTATATTATTCATTAGTATTTTATTTTTATATAAATGTTGTACAAAAACAAAATCACTCTACATAATGTAATTTTACAATACTTTGTATAGATCATCATCATCAACAACCATTATTAATCTACTGCAGGGTGAATGTCTCTCCAAGTTCAATCCATCTTCTCTGATCTTTAGCTTCTCTTCTCCACATCACCCCTGCACACTCTCTTATTTATCTATCCATCTCACATGTTGTTTCTTTTTGGGTCTTTCAATTGTCCATCTATTATCATCTCTTTTAGCAATATGTCCAGCCCAACTCCACTTCAGTCTTTTAATTATTTAAATGAGATCAGTAATACCTGTTTGTTCTCTTACCCATAAAGTGCATTTTCGATCTCTTCTTGTTACTCCTAACATGCATCTCTCCATATTTATTTCAGTGGTCTGAAATTTCTGTATTGCTTTTCTATCAAGTGTCCAAGTTTCAGATCCATAAGTAAAAACTGGTAAAACACATTTATTAAAAATCTTTCTTTTCAAACACATAGGCATATTTCCTTTTAGTATCAGGTTATTTCTACCAAAAGCACTCCATTAATACCATTAATTTAAATATCTATTATTCAAAAAGCTCTATTATCCAATAAAATTTTAAAGATGATCTTTAATCTTATACAATAAATAAATTAGTTTATGTACACCTTTACAAACAAAATTAGAGAAAAGACTTGCAACAAATGCCTGTAAATAAATATATAAATTGCAGTGAACAGCAGAGTTTATATTATGTAATAATTATTTAATTTATGTTCAATGCTATAATTAATCTTTGAAAAAATTACAGCCAACTCTTAATTAGAACTGGAGGAAAAGAAATTACTGAATAAAAAATAAGTTGTTTATAAATCCTTTATACTTATAAGAAAAAAAAATGTTGTTGAATTGCTATATAAAATGCTAATCTGCATTTTTAGCAAAGAATTGAAATACAAAAGTATTTATACAAAAGCTTTTTTATCTTACATGTATATTATATGCCAGAAACTACTCTGCAGGAAAATGTAGCCTCTATCTTAATTAAACAATTACAAAATGGTTTTATCTTCACTCAATACATGTCTTTCAGATTTCCAAAACTATAAATCTAATAATTTTATGCTTAATTATTTTACAAATTTTGAAATCATATTCAAAATTACTCCAATAGACAAATCACACCTATGACTGGTTATTTAAAATCACTCCTTTGCTCAATGCTAGTCATTGATAACTTAAATGTTCATTCATCTGAAGACAAATATCACTATTGGAATGTTTATACTTTATTACACCCATTTTCAAATAATAATATTGAGGAGCCTATGCTAAATATAAATAATAAGTAGTTGACTTGAAAATTCAAACATTGAAAACATTTTGATTTTTTATTAAAATTAAATTTACAATCATTACCAATATTATATAGCCATATAATTCTATAATTAAAACCACTTCTTTTCAAAAACTTTATTTGATGTATATATATATATCCACTTATTTCCAACGTTTCGACTATCTTTACTCTATAGTCATTTTCAAGGATCTAGAAAAAACATTACATTATAAACAAACTTCACATAATAAAACCAAAAAAAACAAAAATAATCAAAAACAGTATAAAGCATATAAACCCCACAAAATTTAAAAATAAATAAAATACATTAAAATCAATTAAATTAAAAACACAAAACATACACAACACTTACTTGACTCCCTTCTCAAAAAACTTTCCCTTTTTACATTTTTTTTATCCAAAAAACCACCTGTGGCAGTTTTATAGTTA